>JAQFYM010003293.1:0-19160 GCA_034694785.1 Agrenia bidenticulata | reverse complement strand
TTGGAGATTCAGTATGTTTTACTATTTGGAAAATTTTACATGTTACGAACATTTAGTATGGGAAATGGCAGATACAAATAATAATGTTTTTAAAAATGGTATTTCTTCGAACGATAAAGAAAAGATTTATGATGCCATTTACAAAAGAAAATTTACTAAAAATTTAACCTATTCTGTAGTTCAAGTAATACCAAAACCAAAGAAATTGCTTTAAAATAAAATTCAACCTGTAAAGATAATATTTGGTATTTATCCATATATACAGGGTTTCAGTAATTGAATATACAGTGCCCCACTTCTAATTTATACTGGCCCTTTGATTTTAGTAAGCGTATAACTATAAAGTCTACAATAATTCAATATTTATGATATGATTGAATTTATACAATACTTGATTTCTTGAACGAGCTCTAGATGATTTATGTTAATCCTTTCTTATTGAATAATTAGTCGCCTGTTAAACGAAGAAAAAAGAGATTGGCATAAACCATATAGTTTAACAAATCTATGCATATCAAATCGTAAAAAATATCATTTTTATATAAAAAGGAATGAATCTGTATCGTTGATTTTTTCCTGAAAAACGATAAATAAATCTTTTTGGTATTGATCGATGTGACATGTGAGCAGAGCGAAGTAATTATAATTATACACTATACATGATATTAAATGCTTAGTACCAGGGTTGCCGTTTTAGTGCTTTTCTCACCAGATTCTATTTTTCTGGTAATTTGAACACGCGATATTTGCTGGTGTCACAATTTGGTGATTTTAGAGTTTTCTGGTGTTTCCAGTAATTTTACATTTCTTTAGTTTTACTACCCCCATAAAAAAAAAGAGTCAAAAAATAAATATATAATCCATATAAAATTTATAAGAAGTGCTAATAAAACCATAAATTAGTAAAAATATCTAAAAAAAGCGTCAAAATTTCATTTTTGTTAATAAAAATTTTTTTTTAATCAAGCAACAGAGGTTATAAACACACCTTGTAACATATAAAAAGTGGCAAGTTATATTATAAAAGGATACGGGCAAGTAAAAATTATAAAAATCATAAATAAAGAACAGATATCGTTTATTCTTTATTAGGGGCATCACTAGTGTACCTTGTCGCAGGAGGGGGTTCTATATCAGCACAAAAAAGAACACAAAAAAATAAAAGAGGCAAAAAAATATAGTTTATATTTTTTAATTGTAGAATCTTTAACTTTTCTTAATATCCTTTTACGAAGCAAACCAATAAAATTATTTTTAAACAAATTTCGGAACAAAATTAGCATGGTAAGGAAATGTCGGTCATTGTCATGACTATAAATACATTTAGAAAAAATACGATAACGGCGTGTTTCTTTCTTCTGTCTACCAGTTGTTAAATTTTTAAGCGCCTAAAGAGTGAGATTGTTTTTTTAATGCTACAATAAAGTTATGGTTTACTGAACTTTAAAAAATTTATAAAAAGAAAATTTTATTAGAATAATAACTTTTGAATATTCCGTAGTGTATTTATACTATCATTTTTTACTTTATTTCTATTATGTTAAAAAAGAATATACATCGATCGCTATACAAGAATGAACACATATTTGCAAATACACTACATAAAGAAAAACTGCATTAGAAATTTGACGCTGATCATAAAAAAAAATCCAGGGCACGAGTATTTACATTTTACGTATTTTGCATAAAGAGTTTAGCATTGGCAATAATGTAAGTATCTTTTTTGATATTAAAACAATCAAAAGAGCCATAGTACAGGGATATCAACTTTAACATCTAAAATCACGTTAATATGCTTTGAACGGGTGTTTTTAGAACAAAAATCGTACGTCAAATAATCTCAATTTTATTTATATTTCAAACCAAAGTCTTTGGTGTTTTTCTGGTAATTTCATAAAAAAAAAATGATGTTTTAGTAAAAAAAAATAGCAACCCTGCTTCGTACTTACTTTTTTGAACGCTTTGTTTTAGTATTTACTCATTCTAAAGGGGTCAATTTAAATGTGAAATTATAGCGTATTCTTAGGATTTGGTTACCCCGGGGGCTAATTTTCCCCGGGGAAATTTTCATCGATTTTTTAAGCATGCGAACCCCAGGGTTACGCCTAATTTAAATAGGCTGCACCTTACCGGCGAGATGGCGGATTAGGGCTACCTAAATTGCCCATTTTTAGTAAAAATCGAGTATCGAGTATTTTACTACTTTTAATTTTGAGTATCTAGTGTTACTCTAAAAATTTTTGTCGAGTTTTTTCATACAGAAGTATCCAAAAATTGTTACGCCGTAATAAATTAATCATGAAAAAATAAGGGCCTGTCTGATTCAAACGGGTGCTTATGTTTTTGATTAACAGTGTTTCACGCCACAAACGTTTGTGTATTTTTCGCTGTTTTTATGTAAACGTTTTTACGTCCATAAACATGCGTGTCTTTTTGACGAAAGAGTTTTACGATCGTTTCTGAATGAAAAAAAAAGAAAAACGTTTTTGCCCGAACAAAAAAAAAATCCATAATATTTGTTTTCTTTAGGGATAGACTTCTTTTTATTTTAAGATTAATTAGATTTTTATTAAAACCAGAAAATGTGTTAATGTAAATAAGTTGTAAAAATCGGATCTAGAAGAAACGTTGTTAGTATTGCGAACATATAAAAAAAAAAACTTATAAAGTCGAAAGTCTGTAACAAAAAAATATAAACTTTTTTTTCATTTGCATTTTTACAACAAAAAACTTAATTTAAAATATTAAAAGCGATTATAGCACTTTTATACGGAAAATGAATATTTATATAAAATGTTGCTATAAAAAATATATTTTTTAAAAAAACTTTTAAAAGAAGCTATTAAGTAAATCTTAGCCAAAAAAAGCGCTTAATCTTAAACATGTAAAAATTCTATTTTTTATTTCGTATTGACCAAGAGTTTTAGGCATTGTATTTTTCTTTTTGCATATATTATATATGGGTTATATCGGGTCAAGTTATGTTTAACCCTGTTTCTTTTATATTTTACACGCTTGTGTTTATATATTAGAAAAAATGTAAAAAAATGAAGATAATGTTATTTCTTTACTAAAAACACAAAAATAGTGTTTCTAGCCGTATTTCACCCTTATTTTTAATTATTTATTAGTGCATATTTCTTCTTGGTATTTTACTACTGTTATCCTTTTCTTTTTATTCTAAGTGCTCATAAACATGTAAAAGGATGTTTCTGAAACTTTTCCCCAAGAAAGAGGACATCTGAAGGAAAGTGTTTCTGACGTCATAATTTATTCCAAAAACATCATTTTTTTAGCGACAAATGACACTCTAGTTCATAAACGTTGACAAGTGTTTACAAACGGGCTGGAAAAACGTTTTTAGTCATTAAGAACGACACGCCTAATTGTTTTTGATCGTTTCGATCATTACTGTTTCTGCAAAAACGTTTTTGGTCGTCGAAAGCGACAAAAAAAAATTACGATGAGCAAATTCGTTTACACGTCATAAATATGCAGCTCATAAACGCTTATTTATGCGAATCGGACACGCCTTATATAAAACATTTATATATCAATTTTATAATACATAAAAATCAATTAATTTTTGCTTAAACTAATTTTGATTTATTTTTTTATCAACACATAAGATGATCCTAAACACTTCGAGCGCACAAGTATTGCGTATTTAGACTAAAAAGAACAGGTCATCGATTGCGCGTATATTAATAATACAAAATACATACTTAAAGTATCATTAAAAAAGTATTTTTTAAAATAAATTAACATTCTTTGTTAGTATTAATTGAAAAAGCAACATTCTTTGTACGTAATTAAACACATATTAACACTTATTCATTACAGTAAATTCCTATTATAAACTAGTTAGTGGATTCCCATATTGTACAATGAATTTTTTGATTGATGCCTTATCAAACTAACATTGATGGCTTGCTTGAAAGTCTTGTTCATGATAAAAAATCTAAAAAATTACTCTACGTAAAACATTCAAGTATCGACTATTATGAGATGACGTCGGGTATTGCGAGTATAAAGTATAAAAATAATCATAAGAAATCCCTAGGGCGGATTCATAAATCAAAAAAAAGTTCTTAAAAAAAAGAAATGCGTTTAAATGGATCCAAATATTAAAAATAAAATATAGAGAAACTAAAAAATGAAGAGAATACTATCAACGATAATTCCTGATCGAGTTCAAGTTATATTGACTTATTGTATATAGTAAAAGCTTCTATCATAGTTAAGAATCAAGCAGTAATTTTTGTTTTGTGAATACATTTCTTTGTTTATTTTTTAATGTACATATATGTTTTTTGACTATACATAAATTTTTTCTTTTTTCTTGTGGGCCTTGGATTTGGCTTGATTTATAGCCAGTAAAAGATATACTCATATATTGCTAAGAAATAAAGAAACCTATAGTTAAAAGGATAAAAAAAGACATTGTAATTTTTTAAACGTTTTTAAACATATAATGTAGCCATTTATTTTAATTCCTTCAGATCTATAATATAAAACAAAAAAAAAAGAACTGGGCATAAAAATTTCTAAATGACTAGATTATCTAACATTATATCTATTTATTTCAATATGCTTTACTATATGCACGTAGTTTAACATATTTTTAACCAACACAATACTGGCGCACGGCGTTCCGTAGTAAATAACGTGATAATATATCTATTAACATGATAAACGAATTTATGCATTTTTGATATTCCCTGTACAGTTAAGGATGTTGATCGCGTTCTAACACACACAATTATCAATTCTAAACCTTTTACTTACTATAATGTAGTGTACTCCATATACCGGTTAGTTAACAACTGGTTAATGTAATGTACTGTTACTAGTAGCGTATCCAGGGGGGGAGGGTTATGGGGGTTTAAACCCCCCCCCACCCTCCTATAAAAATATTTGCGCCTGAATTTAAAGGGGGGGGGGGCTTTTTTCGTGGAGAGATATTTTTGACAAAAAAACCTAAAATTTTAAAATATTAAAATGAAAATTTTAAAAAAAAAAAATTATGATTTTTGTCATTTTAAATCGTGTTTTACAGGCCAAAAATTAAAAAAAAAACACTGACTAGCCCTGGTCAAAAAAATCCTGGCTACGCCACTGGTTACACATATGTCATAAAAACAAACAAACATAAAAAAAAAATTGATAAAATGGTTGGATTTTAGGGGATGATTTAATGTTTTTGAGGCCAGTCATTCTGGAGCATTGTAGTCTGTCAAGACCTCTGTAATTTTTGCTATCAATAGGGTGGTAGTATACTATTGAAAAATAAACTTTATTACTTTGCCTTTAGAGATTGGTAAATACGGTACGTCAGCATTTTATATGACAACTACACAGGAATGATTATATTAGTACCTTGATTTCAAAAAAAATCAACCGGTAATTCAGCAAAAGCATTTCACTGGAAATAAATAAAATCCGTCTTTAAACGGTCAAAAAATTTGTAAGGTGTATTTATTTATTGTGGAAAGTTCAATGAAGTACACTTTTATTTTACTTATTTCGTTCAAATCTAGAACTTTTGATCTAAATTAAATGCAGACACACTGCTATTTTAATAAAAACATTTGTTGACGCAAAAGAAATTAGAAGCCAAATCATTTGAATTTCTATTTTTTAGAGGCAATTTTGTAAACTTCTACAATTACATGTGTATATTCCTACAAAACTTTTGTCTATTTTCAGGCTATTTTTAATAGGCTTAATTTTTGCTTTTATTTCATAGCTTTGTATACTCACATGATCATATATGATCATTCGTATGGGAAAGCCCCCTACCAGGGTTTTACAGGGTCCCGGGAAGTGACATAAAATTCCTTTTGCGCAAAAAGCCAGAGCCTAAGGGTGTACATCCCTACGTGTTTTTTTTAGAACCGGACGCCCTGTATATTGCTATGGTATCTTTTTTTGTGCTTGCCAGTAATACAGAATTTAAATTAATGGGGTTAAAAATATATAGAAAAAATGATGCTTTATGTATTTATTTTACATATTAATAATATTTTCTGCTATATAATTGAGCGCGTTGGCTTGAAGAAGTTTAGTGTTTAGAAAAAATCAGATATTCAATTACACGATGCTTCTTTTTACTTCGTCTGATATATGCTAGAACCACCGAAATACTCAATACCTTTATGTAAATCACGGAATTTTTGTTCTATACCATTAAGGTCAAACTCCTTGCAACCAGTTTTACAACATCCTGGGTATTCACTTCTATCCTACGCTTGCGCTCTTTGATCACTTTGGTACCAACGGAAAAGAGCAAAGTAAAGGTCTAAATGGGTTCTTGCGACGGGGATCCCCTGCCGTTATAGGATACTACTATCCAAGCCCTTGAAAGATTTGTTAAAACTAGAGCCTGTAATACCGAAATGTTTTATCTGTTCGGTTACCGAAAACAATAGAAAATTTCAGTGGTTAAGTCGAAAATAACCGAAAATTGCTAGAACCTTTTAAAATGAATTTTTCACTAAAATGGAAAAATCAAAAAAATGCTGGTTCTGAAACCAAAATAACTCTATAAATATGACAAAAATAATTGCCGTAAATTAAAAAAACAAAAGTAGATTCTGCAATAACGAAAGAAAATTTGCGTTGTGTTAGAGAAATATACGGCCAATTTTCAATTGCCTAATAAAGTTAATGACGAGTATTTGTTTTTTATTTAATTCGACTTGTTCATAAACAACATCTGAACAGCTAGTTTTACTATATACCGTTGCTAAAAAATTTTTACATCGTATCTTATTTATGTTTTAAAATAATTAAATAGAAAAGCCACAATTTGTGCAGTTTAATGGCGTCATAACATGTAATCTGTACAAGAGCTATTTATAATTTTTTCGTATTTTTAATTTAATTTCAGTTATTATTTTAAATACCAGATTTGTTTTTTATGCTTTTTTTACAAACGTATTTAAACAAAAAAATCAAATGAATTTTAGTGTGTGTGTACCTTCATTAACAAAATTTTCCTGTATAAAAAGTTTTTTGTCGAATTTGCTTGCCCTAACACGAAGCAAAAAAATTCTGAATTCTGTGGTTTATAATTCTAAGTAAAATTTAAAAACACAATAGATTAAGCGACAATAATTTTATATAATATTAGGCCTCCAACGCATGAAGGGCCCTTCATCACTCTTCACTAATATATATAAATTGCTTTTATATTGCCTAACATACGTAAAAATTACAAGAAAAAATAGTAAAAACACTATAAATTTGACAATGAAAGTCATCTTAATTACCTTCAAATGCAATAATACAATAATTATTTATCAGATGATTCTGATTTAAGCATTATTAAGATTCAAAAATCCGTAAAGCTTGTGTCAAAAATTAAAAACAGAGTTAAAGAAAATATTTTACTCTTTATGTGTCGAATATCTTTAAATACATACTAGTTTTGTAATAATTACTACATCTGAGATAATTTCTCTTTTCACTCGTCAATATATATAGGCGCTTCACTTTCGAAGGGTGATTTAAAATGGATTTAAGGCGCAAACAAGCTAGCCTTTATTTTCATTTACTCGTCAATCGTTTATGAAGTCTTTTTATTTATTTAGCCCCATAACGGAATTCAAAAGACAAAGGCCTAATAATAATAAAATGTCTGTGTTCTAATATATGGTATTTACATTTTTTATATACGGCGAAAAATATAGACTATATATATTTTCTATTTGCAAGTGGCGAGCATTTATTGATTTATATTAACGGAAAATTTTCGAGTCTAAAAAAAAAAAATAAATTATGTCGAAAAGTAACGATTCTTCGTAGAAACGCGACTTTAATCGATTTTTGGTATCGTAGAATATGTATTTGCAGTCTCTATTTGTTTAAGTACAAAAAAATTGTATTAAGCCGGGTAAAGAAACTACGATCTACAATATTTTGGGTAAATAGAAAAAAATTATTACAGGTAATAAATAATTGTGTATTTTAAAAAATTTTTCACGTTTTTTATTTCTGAAATACATCGGTACACAAAAACATTTCCCGTTTTTGGTAACGGTAAAAATAAGGCAAAAAAAACACTGCTTTACCGATTTTTGGTACGCTAAATTCAGTATTGCAGTTTCTACTGCTGTTATGAAATATCGTATATCCGTTACGTTGGAAACTCGGTCCATCTTTTTAAATTAAGAAAAAATCTGGCGTTATCTGAATAAAATGTATATCGAATAAAAATATACAAATAATCTTATATAGCGTAAAGTAATATGAAAAAAGAGCAAAGTTTTTATATATGGGGTCTTTTAATCAATATTTTTTTATTACAGGGTTAGAAAATCATAAAAAAAGAACAGCAAATAAGTGTTTTAAATCTAGTATATATTTTTTTAAAAGTATTTTAGCATCTCAATATCAAATGCTAATTTATATGTAAAAAATACCAAACTATCCTTATAATTTAGTTTGTTGATGTAAAAATAAAACCTTCTTACGTATTAAATATCTTTCGCAAAAGTATAAAAAGATTTAAATTTACTACTTGTAAGCAGACGACAATTTAAAATATAAAACGGTCTGTCCGTGTGAATAAAGAATACGCAGTCGTTTTATGTGAGAATACCGGAAAAAAACTGAATTCCCGAAAATTCCGTACTGTTTTTTTTGCGAGAGAAAACAGACGTACACACTAGGGTTGAGGATCGAGATTCGTAAGGATCGAGATTCGACCCTATACGAATCTTTGAAGAAAAATTCAGGATTCAATCCCGAATCATCTAAGTCCAAATACGTAAAAACTCGTTTTTTTACAAAAAAGGCCAGATGCAAAGCCTTAAGTAACTTTGCAAAGTTAAAATAGAAGTATACGCCCATCCTTACAGTCGGACACATTTTTGCTTCTTAAAACCAATTAGCAAAAATGATGCCTTGCATTTAAAGAAGCTCGGCTTGTACATACACATACACTATATACTGTTTTTACGCTTTTGTGCATGTATTGCAAACAATTTTCCAGACGTATTTACGTATTTAACAATTTTATATTTTAGATATTTTATATTTTTTATCCTAAATATTTAAACAGTGTTCTGTTAAAATGATAATCCAAGTTACTAATTTTAAAGTGTAAGTATTTACGCAGGCAAAAAACTAGTTTACCACACTTTATAGGGATTCAAGATCAGATTCGATTCCGAATACAAATAAGTAAAAGATCGAGGATTCAGATTTAAGATTCGAATCCTTAACCCTAGTACACACCCATGGCGACGCTTAACAGCTTTAGAAAAAGAAAAGCCCTGTCCGGAGTTTTTCTAGTTGTCGGTCAGTTAGGGAAGGTAACATACTATCAAATGTTTAAACAACCTAGTAAAAATATGACTTGCTATAGTTTTACTATAAAGTCTATACAAATTCTGGTAGTTTTTTAAGTATTTGACTGTATCTATAGGTGTTATATATTTTTTTGATTTAATGGTTAAATAAAAACAACTTTTCGTAATAAACGTATAAAATATTTTAGCACACATAATTTTTTACGTACACTTTAACCCTTTTTAACATTCTTCTTTTTTCTATGCCCTCAAAAATAAAAAATGATAAATTTAGTCTAGGCTCATTTCAAGCTTATATAAAGAAAGAATTTCACTAAAAATAACACTTTTTTTAACAAACGTAATATACTGTATATGTACTGAAAATCAAGTATATATGGATCCGGGTAGATTAAAACCCTATTTATGTTCTTTACTTGCACTTGAACCACAAATAAAGTCTTACTAACAATAATATGGAAAAAAAAAAGTTGGAACGCAAAAAAAAAGTTAAATTAACAAATCCAGAACAACCTGTGTAAGGTTTTTATTTTTATTTTTTTTGTTGTAGTAATTTTTTGTAAATTTTATTGGGTTTTTAGATCGAATAAGAAAAAAAAATAGTTCAAAAACTGCATAGAAAATGAAACTACTATTAACGACAATTACAGTATGCATTATGCATGCACAAAGCAGATAAAGCTATATTTTAGTTAAGTAATATAAACCTTTATAAATTTATTGGAATTTAACTTTGTTTTGTGGCGTAAAATAAATTTTTTAAAAAGTTTGCAATGACTTTTCGTTCAATTTTACTTGTTCGACTTCTTTATTATCTTATTTTTTTAGCATATTTGCGATAATATAATTTAATGAGTATTTTTTGTTTACGCAGATCTGCGTAAAAAATTTACAAATGCGCTTTAGATATCGCATATATGCGTAATAAAATTTTTGACGGGGTTTTATTTCAGGGGTTTTACACATGGGTTTTTTAAGAAAAATTTTTTTAAGGATTTTATGAAAAAACCACTCGATAGAAATTTACAATTTTGGGTTTTTATGGTTATTTTCACAGTATTGAAAGTAAAACTATTTATTGTGTGTTTTTTTTTTATAACCAATAATATCTATATGTAATCACTAACTTTATAATCTAAGATAGTTTCCTTTGCTTTTTAGAAAGCAGGATTGCCTTACGGTTTGGAAAATCTAGTAAGTAATTCTTATTATGAGTTTCTAGGCTTTTAATTTGTTTTTAATGTACATTTTTTTAGTTTAAAGAGATCATTTATTGCATAGAAGTTTTAAAAACGCCAAAGTAAAAAGAAAAAGTGTATGTTAACTAAGTAAACGTATCAAAAACGCTTTCACTTGCTTTAAGTAAGCAATTTTTTTTTTAAATTAGTTTTAAAAAAAAATACAAAATATAAAAATAATCTACAATTTTTTTTTGTATATATAATACAATAGCAGCCATTACTTTTAAATGAGTTTGTCATTATTTATTTTAAATAAAAATACAGATTGTCTTTTTTAGGTATCTTTTCTTAAAGGCATGACCCAAAAAAAAACTCTATAGAGATTTTCTCACTAAAATACGCCAGAAAAATCTTGTAAGAGATTCTCACCGGTGAGATGTTTTTTTCTGCTCTAAAACGAAAAAATCTTTATAGAGAATCCCCGGCAAAAAATCTCCAACAAGGACTCTATGGAAAAAAAACCTATTAAGAAACAACGATTAGAAATACATTTACGTTACAAAAAATACAATAGCATTTTTAAGAATAAAAAATAAAAAAAAACTTTTTTATAGTTTGTGTCCCAAAAAAATCACTATAGAAAATTTCTCTGTAGAAAAAAGTCTATCGAAAAAAATCTCTATAGAGATTTTTTGAGACACGCCTTAAATATAAAAAAATTTGCAAAAAAAACATATTACAGTTAGGGATGTCATTCCCCGGGAAATTTCCTCACCGAAAAAAAAGGATAAATTTGCAAAATTAAAGTATGTCTCTTTTCCCCGGGGAACGGGCAGTTTAGATAAAAATATAAAGGTTCAGTGTTTGCTTTCAAAGTTGACAAAACCAAAAAAAATACTGATTTAAAGTTTTGAGGATAAGTAAATAGATGTTCTGTAACACAAAATTGCTTAAGAAATTAGCAAAGCACTTACTTCTCTTAGAAAGAGCTTCTTTGTAAACATCAACGTAAAAAAAATGATGAAATTCTTAATGCAAGCGTATTTGCGTTTTTTTTTGTATACTTTAAGTTTTTATTTTATATATTTTGAATTTTGGAGTTTAAAAAATTAAGCTGTATCTATAAACAATAATTATATTGGACTCTTACGTACTACAAAAAATATATATATACGAATATAACAACCGCGTCTGTGCTTTTGTTTGTATTATTCAAAGTTTTTTTATCTTGCTTGTATTTGACAAAATACAAGATTTATAATATCCAAATGTCACGCGCTAAATCGGATACCCATGCTAAACCTGTTACCGTTAATCATTAATACAGTGCAAAAGGAAAGAAAAATGTACCAATAATTTATGAACCTAAACACAATACCTTTGTCCTATACCTCGATTTTTTTCATAAAAAAGTCTCTGTTGGTTAACTTTTTTTTTGCCAAAAAAAACCCTGTAATAAAACGTAAAATGAAAAAAAAAGTCTATAAAAAAAGGATAATTACTTAGTTTTGTTTTATTTTAAAATGATACTTAAAACGTAAAAATTATTTTTATTTATTTGTGTATAATTATTCCTTTTTTCTTGTCGGTAACAGGTTCAGCATGGGTAACCAGTTTAGTGCGTGACACAAAATTTTTTAATTCAGAAAGACAACTTTTAAAAAAATATGTAAATAAGCGTATTAAAAAACAAGTTGCTTGTTTGCACTTGTAAACATGATTTTACATTTAAGTTTCAATTTGCCCTCTTTTACACAACAAATTTCAAGTTTTACAATTTTTTTTTTGTTTTTGCTATCTCTCCTAATAAAATCATGTTGATTTTTAATTTCAACGTTTTGGTATTTTTCCTGTAAATCATAGCAACTTTGAATTTTTTGTGTTTTTTATAATTTACAAAATTTAAATATGCCTTATTCGTTATAAAAACCTTGGTACGCCGGAAAAGACACCTTGACATATTAAGCGGCCAGTAAAAAAAGAAGTAGCAAAGAAAAAGCATAAAATATACAGTTGTTTTATAGGCCTTCGAACAAGACCAAAACCCATCCGTACATACAAAAAGTTTAATCTCTTCTATTTCGACATGTTTCGCAACGAGTACGGCAAATTAAATTATTTTGCGCTATTTAAAAGATGCAGATAATTTTAAAACACATGATTAAATAGAACATCTGAAATTAACATATAATAAACAAAAGACTAATAAAAAACAACTTATTGTACATTGTATACCTAGAAACGTAGAAACAATAGAAAAATGATACATGGCAAAATTTTTATTTATGCTTTTAACAAGAGAAAAGTTTACTACCTCACTTAACCAAAATTAACAGCCTTTACACGAAAGTAAACACGAGTAAAGTAATTGTGTCGTAATTTTAATGCTCCAAGTTAAGTTTAGTTGTAACTTCATATGCGATTTGCTAGAGTACACAGCGAAATATCAAAAATTGTATATTAAAAAAAAAAAAAACAAAACCAAAACACAGCGTAAAAAACATCTTTTAACATATTCATTGAGTACTAGCGATGTATAAAGCAATTTTTCGTGTCATAATGCAACTTTTTTTCAAATGACTGCTTTCTGTAATAACTTCAAATTGTGTTGCATTTATTTATATCCCTTCGTATACAATTCGCAGAAACTGATATAAAAAAGTCTTTTTTTACACACCAAGACAAACCGATTTTCCCTTTAGAAAGTTAAGGGTCAATTTTAAAAAGCAGGAATTCAATTTTTGTAACTCGGTATTTTCTGTTGAACAACAAGATTTTTATACATTGTGTTTGCTAGAAACAGAGAATTATAAAATTAAGACAATGAGTAGATGCCATGGCGGCTAACGAGCTCTTAAATATGACAAACACTAGTGTAAGCCAGACAAAAACTGAATGCATGCCTTTACTGTATGCAAAGACGGTTTAAGTAGAAGCAAAGTAGGCTATGCGTAACTAGCAGAAGTACATACTGCAATAGTATTAAACAAAAAGATATAAATAAATATAATCGCTATGTAAAATATTATTACAATATATATCATTTTAAAATATGTATTTCATTTGATTGAATAACAAATAATCAACCAACAAGGCTTTCAAAAAAAAAAATTAAATATACTATATTCCCACTAGTAAGTATATTTTTTATAGGTGAATGTGTGAAATCAAAGTTAAAACATTTACAAAAGCATAATCAGATACCTCACGTCATAATAAAAAATTGTAAAAATTATAATGACAATAATTTAAACTTAAATCATACTTTATTTATTCTTCTAAATTAATTTATATGACTATATATCAGGTAATCACCTTAATCACCTAAAAATTCCGGTCCCTTTCCAGGGTATATAATAATTTTATTTATGAAAATATCTATATGCTTATAGTTTTTAATACAAACATTTGACCTCTAAAATTGTTTTTCGCTTGTTTGCGCATGGGCTGCAGTTTTTTAATGGTATGTTTGCATTCATTATTAGATTTGTTATTTTTGTGAAATGAGCATAAAAACAAAAATTTCAAAAATTATATTCTTTTATTGTTTGTTTGTTTAATTTGTATTTGTTGCTTTTTACGTTCACTTTTTTACATAATTATGTGATTAGAATAATGCCAGGGGGAATAATAATTTTATTTATGTGGATATTTATTAGATTTTAGTAATAAAAAGGTTCCCATCATTTTAAACTAAATTGTTGCGTGTTTATGACTAGGCGGATGTATTTTTTGGTATTTTTCTATTCATTCATGCATTTTTTTTTGTAAAATAAGCATAAAAAAAAAATTAAAAAGTATATGCTTGCATTTTATTGTTGACATAGTATTTGGGCTCCTTACCACTAAACTTGTAGAATCATAATGTGATTATGAATAATGCCAGAGGGAATATAATTTTATTTACAAGGATATTTACTAGTTGTAAGTTTCACATACAAAAACCAGTCTCTAAAATCTTTTTGTCTTAGTATGAACTCGGCTGAAGTATTTTTTGGTATGTTTGTATTCATTCTTATATTTTTTATTTTTGTGAAATGAGCATAAAAATACAAAAAATTTCCAATAGATTTATGCTTATGATTTATTGTTAACAATGTATATGTGATCTCTTACACTCACTCTTTTACATCATTATGTGATTATGATTAATTCCCAGAGAGTACTTTGTACGGATATTTATTAGCCTTTAGTTTTCAAATAAAACCCGGACCTCTATAATTTGTTTTAGCTTGTTTTCGGATGGCCTGAACTATTTTTTGGCATTTTTTTTATCCTTCTTAGATTAGTTATTTTTGTGAAATGAGCATAAAAATACTACGGGGTTAAAATTATATTCTTAAATTTTGTTGTTGACGTCGTAATTGTGCTCTTTTACACTCAACTTTTTGAACTATTATGTGATTATAAATAATGGTCAGAGAGGTATAATAAGTTGTTTGTATGTGGCTATTTATTAGTTTTTAGTAATAAAAACAAATTCTTTTATTCTTAGTCACTCTATTTTACATTTTTGAATGCACTAAAGTATATTTTTGGCATGCCTCTTTATATTTTATATTTCTTTTTTTTGTACAATGAGCATAAAAATAGCAAAAAAATAAATATTAAAATGCTTAAATTTTGTTTTTTGACATCATATTTAGGCTTTTTGACCATCAATTTTTCGAATCATATGTGATTATGTCTTTTTCTCCGGTAGGTAAGTTATATTTTATTTATGAGGATATGCATTTTAGTTCTCAAATTACATCAGATCCATGCGCGTATGATTTTTTTCGGGCAATCTAGCAAAAAAAAATCGCGCACATATGTGTTTTCCCCAATTCGGCAGTACATTTTAAATCGCCATATATTAGTTTTCGTCAATCCGGCATAATAAAAATCGAACATATATGTGTTTCTCGTCATCCCAAGAAAAAAATGGACTTAAATATGTGCTTTATCCCCGATCCGGTATAAAAAAAAATCGCACATATATGTGTTTTTGGTAATCCAGCATAGAAAAAATCTTACATATGAATATTTCACGCCGATCCGTCAAAAAAAAATTTGCACATATAAGCATTTCCGGTAATACGGGTGTTAGCGCAACAGCGCCTAATGATGCGTCCTAAATGTAAGATAAGGCGATTAGTACCCAAAAAACTACCCATTTAGAGATCTGAAGGCAGGACCAAATAAACTAAGCGAGATACGTCGTTTGCATGTTTTAAACGACTCATAGAACGCAAATGGACGCGTAAAAAAGCAGAAGTAGTTTATTGGATTTTTTTTGGAACAATGACTAGATTTTTTTATCAGAAACGCTTTTATTTGTTTCAGATGGATACGAAACAGGCTATAAGAATATAAAGTTTATATAAAAAAGCAATTTTATGACAGTCAAGCGTTTTTTGAAATCTTTAGGCGATAAGCTAGCCTCAACCAACAACGGGAATAACAAACGCAAATATTTGACTTTTATTCTGTAATACGGCATTTAAAATCGCACATATGTGTGATGATAGTCGATCTGGCTAAAAAAACTCGCACGTACATGTGTTTTCCGATAATCCGGCATTTAACAAAAAACGCAAATATACGTGTTTGTTGCTAATCCGGCAAATAAAATTGCACATAAATGTTTTTTGTTTCGATCCGGCAAGTAAAAAACGCACATAAATATGTTTTTTTTGTCTCAAAGTGCTAATGAAACGATTTACAAAAGTTTAAAGCCCAGTAGCTAACCCTTTGTAGCTTTATTATAACTTTATATTCTCTTTTATATACAATCACGGCAAAATATGCAAATTCTTACAACTTTTATTGAATTTTATTTTTGTCCAATAATAAATGCATAATTTTTTTTTCGAAGCCCTGTATGTACAACCGTGTGTTGTACAGAAGCGTTTAACTATTAAAATCACAGCTATAGTATTTATCTACTATTTATATGTATATTATATGTTATATTCAGTCCCCAAAAATGAATAACGTTAATATTTTGCAAGTTTGAATGCAAAGCGCTAATATTTAATAAAAATATTACAATTAAAAAACATGGCAGTAAGAATGGTAATTCCCAATCTGATACAAAAACTGAAGATTGGGGTTTTATCTGTCGTATGTAGATATGGAATTAGTAAACCTCAGGTACTCGTATGTAGTAGGTAAATAGACTGGACATAAATGATAACAACTTTTTTTCATATTCCATCTATATGTCAAAAGATTTTTTAAATAGCAGTCTTACTAGACTTCATTCAATGTACTTAATTAATACGAGACAAGGTAAGGTTATTTTACAAGTTGATTCAGATAAAGAGACTTTAGTATTTGTAGTTATTTTTGGCCTTGACACAACTATAATCATGACTATTTTTATGTTGACACATATATGTATTAATTAATATATTTGATTTGACCCATATATTTGTAATTTAGGCATTTAACTTGACACATATACCTGTCAAGCCCCAAATTGAGTTTAACACATATATGTGTGATAGACAAAAAAAATTGACACATATATGATTTAAATCTTGATAATGGGTTGATACACTATGGGCCGGCTGTTCAACATAGCCTCCTTATCATAGGGGACACAAACAAAGCGAAATTATATAATAAAACAATCAGTTCCTATATTTGACAGCGCAATGACTATCTCAGACACCCTGAAACAGAAGAAATATAAAAAATGTTACAAAACAAACAAAATTCTGCAAAACAGAATGTGTATTTTTACGAAAAAAATAAACGAAACAATAATAATAAATACTAATTTTTAAATTAAATATTTTAAATGTAAAAAAATTCATTTACCAACTTTCCGAAATTTTTGTTAAAAATTCTTAAACCAAATATTATAAAAAGGTATTTTTTAAAATTTTTGCATTTTAATTTGCGTGTAAAATATACCTTTATTTTTTTGAATTTTTTATTTTTCTGTATTTAAAGTATTTATTAAACTGTTTTTATCGGGTGTTGAATAATCTTACGGGCAGTTATAATACGAATTTTAAGTATACATTTTTTAATTATGTATATGTTTTTATCCCCTATGCTTGAGGAGACTCAAAAATGTATTACGGGATTTAAAGTGTATCACTACCAATTTTTTGTTATATTTGCAAATCTTTGCCTGTTTTTTTGTGCATGTGTGCAAAAAAATGCAATTAAAAATTGCTTTTACGGTTCCCCTTATTTATCACTTATATAAAATTTCCAATTTATTGCTCTGTAAAAAATGATTCTAAAAATACTTTATTGTCGCGCGCATTTAACACAAATACTTGTCGTTATTTTTGTGCAGATCAGCCCCCCCCCCCACTTCAACACCTTTTCTGAGTCAACTGATGTTGTTCTTATACATAATAAGGTGTAAATAACTTTTTCAAGTGCACGCCTTTTTTTCTACTGCATATTTAACACCATCACCATTTTAAAATTTCAGCTTTCATAATTGTTGTGCTTAACCTTTAGTAATTTTTAGACTTTAGAATATTTTACAACGTGATTTCAATTTCATTTTTATCCTTTTTGTTGTAAGTTGGCAAACAGTGTGAACTACTTATTATATTTGTTCGTTCGCCGCTTTCATTAGTATTATGTCTTCTTTTACTTTAGTTCTAATATTGTTAAATAGAATTTCAAAGCAAAACGCACATTGATCATTTTTCAAAGCCTGTAATAGAAGGGAAAATAAAGTGGAAGTTTAGTAAAGTATTTCAAAAACAAAAATATGTAATCAACGATCCCATTTTTTGTCATAATTATATCTAAAAAACTTTCTAAAAAAACTTTTTGATAAGACAGAATTGTGTCGCGATATCTTTTGATGCATTTATAAAACACAAATGTCTACTGAAAGCAAGTTAGCATCAGGTCGGCATAAAATTTCAGTGGTTTTTGTAGCTGATCAAAAACAAATAATGCTTGTTTACCTAGATTACACGCTTTGCAACTGATATAGTAATATCAGGCAATCTTAAATTTATATTCATCATCGTTTTTGTATTCATTTATATAAAGTACAAATTTTTCTTGCATGCTGCAAGTGCTACTCCGCTGTGTATTACAGTCCAAAAATGCATTAGTTTCCTTTTTAAATTCTTCCTTATCATATTTTGTAAAATTTTACAATCAGTATTCATAGCAAATTCTGCAGAATCTTTCTTACTTTGGTATATACTAATTCTATATAGCTATCGTAGGACGGATTGTGCGGGATTTTAATTTCAAATATAGTATTTTCCTCATCGTTAGCGATGCTTAAATCCTAACAAAAAAAATGTATCATTTCTACTTAAATTGATATAATCTTTATATGTGCTACTAATTGATATACTTGAGAGAATATAATATCGTCACTGCCTGTATCATCATTGCAGCCGCGATCATATTTGGTGAAACTTTAGGAAAATAAAAACGCATAACTAGCTGGTTGGTTATATGTTGAGAAGTGGTTTGCTTGTCTGCAGATAAGGTAGTAAGCCTTATTCATTTCTATTAAAGTTTTTTAAAAATATCCTTCCTAGCTTTTTATAACTTACCATCATGCATTGTTCGGACTACGGCAAGATATAACATGTGCCATACACAGGGCCGTGCCAAGAGGGGGGGGGGGGGGCAAAACATGTTTTTACCCGGGGCCCCTGACCCTGTCCGCAAAAAAGTC
>JAQFYM010003292.1:0-19162 GCA_034694785.1 Agrenia bidenticulata | reverse complement strand
CGATGTTTATCCAAAGTTTGGGGATGATTGGAGCACTTTTATTTTTTTCAGTAGGGGAAAAAAACTTGGAAATTTTTTGCTTGGGCCAGCAACCGTACTCTAACCGTTAATTCATTGCCGAAAAGTCAGAAAAATTTATTGCACATTTCCTTAATGTATTTTTATTTTACGCCGGACCTTTTTGGGTTCATTACTATGCTATGCTTTTTTTCTTCAATATTTTTGCATTCAAAGTTTTTGTGCAAGAGAATGAAAATAGAGTTAAAAAATAGGTCTGTTGTTTCTCAGCTCTTAATTTTTATCTCTTGTGAGAGATGAGAATATTTTCAATTTCAAACTCTAAAATTTGATTACGATAGAATGATGATCTTTATCGTTTTCAATGTGTTTAAAAAGTTCCATGTCTCAGATACTAGCAACTATTAAATAGAGTATTCATCTCCAAAGCTCGGTTTAAGATCGAGCAAATTAAAAAGTAACTTTTAAAGGAAAGTGAGAAGGGGCCTTGATTTATTTATTTATTGACACCATTATTGATTAATAATATAATTTTGATATGAAAAAAGTTGCGTGGATTACGGAATAAAAATGTCGAAATATTTTTTGAATTTTGCCTGCAATCTTAAGATACAAAAATTATGCAACGCCGGTATGGTAATTCCCCGAGCACCTTATAAAGAAAGTTCCAGTGAAAGGATTTGCTTATGAAAAATAACTTGTTTTAAATCATAAGTTAGATTTCTTTTAATCTGTTTTTTCTTGTTTTAAAATTTGGGCCCACTTAAAACTATTCGACGATAAGAAAATAAATTGCATGCATATAAAATTAGCTGTTCAATTCTCAGAACTCAAATCTCTTTTACCAGTTTTACCATCTTTTTAAAACTCATTATGAGTTCAGTACTGAGAAGAAGTACATTCTGAAATTCTAAAGGTAAGGAAAAATAATATTTGAAAATCCCTTTCAACCTCAGTAGCTCGATCATCTCTCAAAGGAACAATAAACGGTGCAGATAAATAAAAAAGGGTTCACAAACCTTCTGAATGATGTAACATCTAGGACTATAAGAAGTACACAAGTAGGTTCCATTGACATCGAGGCAGGCAGTAAGAGTGTCAGTAATAAGAGGAGGTCCAGTTGGTCCCAATTGATTTGCCAAAGGGTTGAGAGCCACACCCCCTCCAGCTGCACCCAAAAGACTCACACTACCCGACGCAGAATACAAAGACCTAGCCGCTGAGTTCGTGAGGAGACTATTATTGCTCAGAAGTTGTGTCAACTGACGCTGACTTCGGTGGGGCATCGGGATTCGACCTCAAACTCACAAAATCCAAGTCATCTTCTGAAATAATAAATAGTTCTACAGGAAAGCTTTCACCAACCACCGAGTCCCATGTCCCAAGAGCAAGCCTTTTTCTCAGCCAGTATTCTGTTGCCCCAAACGGGCAATTTGGACAAGTGGTGTACTAATTGTTTCGCAAATACGGTTTCCTACAGACCCGTGGGGGCACTCAGATTTAATCCCCATTAGCATTAGCACTGACACTAAACACTACACGCCCACTTAATCTTATTGTGTCTTCCCAGTTTCCTTACATTAATCAACCAGATGGATACCCTCTCAAGTCTCCCAAGTTGTCATGTTCTGATACTCAACCTCTTCAAGAGCCCCTAGATATACTTGTATTACTATTACCTTACGTCGGAGAAAACATGAACACCACACTAGAATCTACGTAGAGCCTTTTAGGTTTTCCATGTTCCATACGTAGATAGTAAAGCCCACCAAGACAGCCTCTCCCACACTCCCACCTGTCCGTAACCTGAATCTGCGATAGGATAGACACTAATATTAAAACAGTTACACTGCTTTAGCCATATATTATACCACTTGACTAAAAGCCGTTGTAGGTGGATTGTTCAAGTCGAAGAATACGGGGAGGTAATGGGTTTGAGTCTCTTATAGTCTATTCCTAAGGATGTGGGATGTTGGCTGATTCAATCGGTTTCTCTCACATGGAGATCAGTTCAACCTGTTGAATTCCTTATTACCAGCTTGGCTTCTCAAAACAAAAATCTCCCCATTTACTCTTTCCATGCCTCGAAACACAGCAGTGATATTCTTTGATATGATATTCGGAGAAATCTAAACGGTGGACTTATACAACTATGAAGACCTACAAGAGAGAAAGTCTCCCTTAGCCAGTTTACATTTGATTTGAGGACCATTAGAGCCCCAACTTGTTTACTCGCTTCTTTCACAGAGGATTTTATATTATTATTCGGCCATTTTAAGCCCAATTCCTAGAAGTCGTTTAGTATGCTATTCAACTAGAAGCGAGAATCAGAGACTATACGATTTAGGATTTACGTCCACCTTTTTTATACTTGGAATGAGGTCAGAGAGGAAGGTTTTTAGAGCTCTGGTAATCCTACTCCCCTGCTGCATCGGTCGGGCATCCTTTGCTTTTCTATTTTACACAGAGGCTCGTAACTATAAGGATATTATTCATTAGCTTGGAGATTCTCCATGATGCACTGACAATAGCCACGTACCAGTGCCACCAACCACAAGCCCACGAGAGTCTGCACACAGGTCCCTAACTGTTAAACGGTATGGAGGAGAGGACGTGGTGGATATGTTTCCAGAGAAAGTCTCGTAGGCTAATACTCAAAAAGCAAGTAGTGTTTTTCGTTGGTGGTGGCTCTTGGCGCAGTCGCTTGGACTCTGAGAGGAACAAGACCCCCACTGCTTTCTCTCTCTTCCCAAATGATTATTTACCCTAAATCACACCATATGGAATGGAATGAATATATTCCTCACACTCCGTCTCGTTTGCCCCTTTTTCTCTGCCCCCTAATTACCTTATTGGAACAAAGTACTTAGGAACTCACTTTCCCCAGCCCAGGCATGGCACTTTGGCACAATTGTCTATTGTCTTTGTCCCTTTTTCAATCTACTCCGGGATGATCTTTGACCCTCTGCCCCCGAATGGCTGAGTTGGCTGGAAGTTCAGAGAATTTCCTAACAGCTTGGTCTTTGGTGCCTAATGGGTAGAGTGTGGACTACTGTGGACTGACGTCGAATGAGATTGTGTTTGCAATCGCTATGCGAGACAAGAGGGAGGGAGAGATAGGTCGGTGTGGATTTGTCTTGACAAGATGAGCACAATGGAAATGCTGGTATGAAAGAGTGATGATGTATTGGAGCTCGTGTTCGTATGACACGAATGTGGATATTGTGGATATGCTATAGGTTCGCCACTGTTTCCGGCGGTGGTACTAATATTAGTATTATTGTTAGACAGATATAGTTATCAATTATATTAATTGGTGCAGAAGAGATGGGTTGGGTAATGGCGGGGGTGGACCACTTATTATTCTACACAGACTATTAGTATGCCAGCTTTGAGAATTTGAAATATCTCCAGGGACGGACGTCACGTCAGTCTAGAGTCTCTTTCTTCTGGTTCACCGAGAACAGCTTGAGTTATAATTCTTTAGCCAAGTGTGTATGATCAAGTAGAATTAAACCGGCTTGAGTCCGAACTCTTATGGTTCCGAATATCTCAATCTGGAAATGAATTGCTTTGAGCTCCAGAGAAAGTTGTCCTGCGGCTTGAGAATTTATACAGACCCAGTTGAGTGTCCTTGCCACTGACTTAGAAACTGAGGATCAAATAGATAGACAGATTGAGGGGTTATCCATTTGTGCCGGTGCAACTGACCATGATCCTTATTATTACCACTTAGTATTGTTATTGATCTGGTACTTTCTCCAGTCTGATATTCGAGGGATCATGTAGAGCTTAGACAGTCCTTGCTGAGAGGACTTTGGAATACAACTGAGGTGGGATGTGAGAGAGGGAACAGCTTTAAAATATTTCTGGGTGGTAAGGAAATGCGAGTGTGCAGGACAAGTGAAAGGATGAGACGTCCTTCCTAATACTAAACTCCCAGTACCCCCACCGTCTCACTTTCCTCAATAAATATCACTCCCAACTCAGATAGAGAAAGCAACAGATTTCAACCAACTGTGAACCTTCAGACTGACTAAGTTTATCGAAAGCAAAGATTGACTTGACCTGACCTCATCCTCAAAATTGAGTGGGGCTTATAGCATAGAGGTTGCTAACTTACTTTTCTAAGCTACTACTGAGAGGGAGACTGGATGTCATTTTAAAGTCAGCCGCAGACTTCCCAGTGATTAATTGACGCCCTTCAGGTTGGAAAGCTTTCGGGGAGGATCATCAAATTAGAATTAAAAGAGTTTCAACCTCCCACATTATTACGATATACCTTAATTAGGTTATCGTTGGTGTGTTTTACCATGCTGTTTTATATATCGATGTAGTTTTATATGCATGAAGTCGTTCGTTTCTGGTTACCAGAGAGCTTGATTGTAGAACTTAAAGAGCCTTGGGACATGAACTCATGGTGAGGATGATTTTGTCGGTTTGGATTTTGACGTTTTAGCTTGGATGATGATTTTATTGAAATGTTAGATGATTGGAATGAGTATCCGTGGCAGCTCATTTAATTAACGATTCAGTTCTCTATACTCCGCAATATTCCCGGTTAGAATTTATCTCCGAGGGTGGGATTTGGAGTGTTCTGAGCTTTAAATACATTTTTCTCCAGGTTACTTCGTATTTTATTACAAATTACTTTGTATTATTGAAAACAAGGAAGAGGATGAGTTGGATCTTATTGGAACTTGGATGGTATCCAAGTTTGGCTTGACGGTGTTGATAGGGAATAATTAATTCATATTTTCGGATTAATTAAACATGTCCGTTAAATTATGGCATTGGTATTGTAATTATCTATGAATTTCTAGAAGCTATAGGTGGATTTACATGCTTTCACCGACTTTCTAAAAGTGCAGAGGGCTCTACATACATCATTCAATGGACCACAATGATTATTGTTGACCTCAGGATCATATGACAGACATAGTGCGTCATACCAAAACTTGTGATACGTGTGGTTTATTAGGAATAGGGAATAGTAAAAATATGCCACGAATTGAGATAAATCGAATAGTGTCGTTCATTCAAATAACTTTGATTTGGCTATCCTTATAGGTTGAGGGTGTTGCAGTTCATCAAGCTTGCTGCTTCTATTTTCTGGCTGTTTTCCGTTGAAATTACAACAGGTTCTCATATTTCTAGAATAAAAAGATCTGCTCTTAGTTTCGATAAAATTCATTAAGAATTAATGGCGTGAACTTTGTTTTTTAACTGCAGAGGATTAAAACTGATGCTGAAAGCGTTTAAATTTAGCTAGTACAATTTATTATTACATTCTGACTTGCTTCCATTTCCTTGCATGGCAATCTCAAGGATTTCTTTACGATTCCTTGCCCTATTCTGTAATTTTCATATTTTCTACCGTATTACCCCATTCGCATCATGTTGTTTTACTTTCTACTTTCCATTCCTTCGGCATGCTTTTTGTCCATAGAAAACGTCCAACAACTACAAATATTAGATTTTGCGATGAATGCAAGCATTTTAGAATACAATTCGACTATAAGAATTCATTTGAAAAAGGTTGACCCTAAATGTGTTGAATACTGTTCAATACCAAAGTAATGCTAATACTCTCCTAATTCTATAACATCAGTAAATAGTTGCTTTTTATGTCTCTTTTCGTCGCCATCTTTTATGGATTTTAGACTTAGAATTATCCCACGGTCAATAAAGACGGAATCGAGTCTGACCTTGCCCTTTTTATGGAAACTTAAAAAAATGTTTATGAAGAAATAAAAAGTTTTCATATATTTGTCCCCTAAGAATTCAAGTTCGCCAGAAATTTTTTGTCAACGGAATATTTTCCACTTTTGAAATCCAAACGAGTATGGATTTTTCAAGAACGATTGCATCTAGGTTTGTTAAATCATTTAATAAAACTGGGACTTACGTGGGAGTTTTGTAATTAATTTATAATTTACAACACTAGACTTTTCTTGATTACTTTTGAAATTCTGAGCTTCCTAGAATTACATTTGGCCTCTCAAGTAATAAAATGGATACCATCGTCTTAAGTTTAGAATCATTGCCTTTTGGGACTCTGTTATTACCGGAGATTTCCGGATTACCTAGAAGCTCTCAGTTTTGTGGTCAATATGAAAGACCTTCTTTGTTTTCTGCACACTTCTATCCCGGGGTCTGGTTGATTCTGTGGATCCGGTTCCAGCGGTTTCAACAATAGAAATTCAATTCGAGGCTAGCAATCTCAAGGGCTCTCAGCTTTCCTCAGTTTGGAAATCTCGTGGCTCTGAAGTGCGGATTCAGTATAAGTCTACTCTTCCCGTGCTTGAACAGGAGACGAGCTGTTTCAAAAACAACTTTTTTAAGTGTGATTGGATTCGTAACTTCACATATAACGGTCTTGATGATCAGCATGTTTAAACGCAGAAGTATTTCCACAAATTCCTCATGAACTGTCCTTATAACAAATTTTTTAGCTCATTGGTTTTATTGTAAAACAAAAAAAAATCGTCACTTGGGTTAGTTGGGTTTCTCTTGTGATTAACTTGTGATATAGTCTCGAAGCACTGGCATTTCGTATACATGTTTCAGAATCTGTTCTCAATTACTGTACATATGTTTGCATGCCATTCTAAAGAAATAAAGAAATCGACGATTTTGTTACATGTGCATTTGTAAATAAAGAGATACATGAGACATCACCTAATTTGTCTTGCACGAATGTTGAAAGTTTTCTTGGAATTTATTAATGGCAATTGAATCCTCTAGAACACGTATAAGTTTCAGCTAATTAAAATTAAATGCATGGACACCTTAAGAATAATGAACTTAATGAGATCGAGTTCCTCCGAATTCGTTGTACAACTGATCCCGATCGACCAAGCTGTAAAGGTACGACCTCCACTTGTCCTTCTCAGGTCCAAATACTCGAAGAGCAACTCGAGTCTCTGGAGCCATTATGGGCCCCAGAACCTGAAGTACCGTTTCAAATAATCCGGGGGCTAAAATCAATCCAATTCCCCAATTAACAACTCATGCTCAGCCAGAAAGTTTCATCACTATGTGCACAGTTAAAACTCAGCCATAATAAATGTGTCTTACTATTAATCAAAACGATCTTGTCGGGAAGGTTGGGGTAGAATATTTGATGCTGGAAGTACTGATAGATAGCTGGAAGACCTAAGAGTCCAAGGATCAACATTTCAATTAAATTTAATTGACTCTTCTACTAGGAACTTGTTATTACAATTAAAACGAAGACAGAGTTATCTCATTACATTGGAAACATCCTTGCTGAACTAAATTGAAGTTGGACAAATTGATGAGGAACAAGGCTTGGGTCACATTTTCCCCCCGAGATTGTTTCTCCCGGATTTTAATGCTAGCTTCCTCGAACCCTTTGTCCAAGTATCGAATCACACGGTCTCGTTTACCCTGAAGAATCCCTTTACGAAGATCCCAGTCTCCAAGCGAAAAGGCTACGACTTTGATAAAAGTACAAATCTATTGCTAATTTGTTTTAACTTGTTAATTAACGTTAAGAAATAACGAAACTAACTGGGTCGGCCTTCCTTGTCAAGGGTGTCTGTTGTGTAGGGATAATCCACTTCCATGTCTGACCAGTCTTCATTCACAATGTCGTCCATTCTATTCTCCTCTCTGAATTTCAAATTCTGGAATGTAAAACATTTCTGGGCTTACTGATTCCAATAGATCATATAGCTTTTATAAACTCACGTCCATAAATCTCGTCTCCGCACTTTTCAGGTCAAGATTCACCGATCGAAGCCATCGGAGAAGGTACAAGTCTTCTTTCATGCAACTGTACTTAAGTTTGGGTGCAACTATCATCCGGAACTAACGTTAAAAAAAATTATGTTCTACCTCTAAATTTTTTTAAATTTTAAAGATTTTTTAAAAATTAAACTTAAAAAATCCATACTTACCCTATCTATAGCAATTCGCTCCTTCTGGGAAACTCTCAGCTCTTCTTCTACAGGGATTCCCTTGACTAGTCCGATAATTAACGTAAGGCTGGCTAGAAGAGCCAAAAGTACAAAACCATTCTGCTCCATTTTCGATTTCCGTATTTGTTCCTTAAACTCGAAGCACAAGAACTCCCAACAGACCCAAACTGTCCACACTGGCAAAGAGACGTGGTACTAAAATTCTACTATCAAGTATTGACTGCTTTATAAATCAAATTCATACATTGATCAACAGCAGAATAAAAAAGGGTTAAAACTCGATTGCGTCTTCGCCTGCACGTGTAATGGGAAACCCCAAGCCGAACTCACTCCGGTTCAGGTACATGAAACACTGTAAAAAATTCGCAAAAAGAAGAACCTTTGGACTGTAGAATTCTTGGAACTGATATTTTATAGCTTGTGCTTGTTACAAAAAATCCCACGATAGAAGATTATCTATTCTTTCATGTGAGACAGAGTTGGTTTTAATAACTCATTCAAGCTCAGCACGAACAATCCTACTGACTGTTTTAATTTTAAATATTGTCATTTAATTTGGACCAGCAGTTAGTTGCTGAACTATACGATTTCCTATGTTACATGGGATTGCCACAAGCCCTAAAGCAGTTTTGATGTTTACTTATGTGTATAGTTATATTTATATAGCTCATGGTGTAGGTTTGGCAGTGATTGTTAAACGATGGACGGTGACCTTATTATGTTCTCTATTCCGTCGCGTATACAGAGTAAGTCTACCAGAGGCGAACAGCAAAGACATTACAACAAGGCAACAATCATAGAACTATATAATACGAACCCAGCAATGAAAGGCTGGTGGAGAGAGGAACGTCATTGTTGCAGCTCCTTGCCTGCATAGGCTTTGCTTTACCAGACCATTTACAAGATGATACAATAGCAGCCTTGTACTCAAGCGCTTTGTTGACTATAAGTCTGATTGTTGATAATGCTGCAAATGCTGAAGAGCGGGTGGACCTCGCTCCGAACCGGTTCCCCATCGTACAAGCCGATGGTGGCGATGGTTAAAATTCTCATCTTTTTTACGATGTAATATAAATGGGATGTACGTGTACGAGACAGTAAAGGAGAGGCGAAAGGTTTATTGATTGTTATTGTTATCCTCTTTCAGAATTTATTGCTTCTATAACTATATGAAACAGTTTAGATGAGTTTCAGTTTCATCTAACTCTTATTTATAAGAAAGGGGGTACGAGGGCATAAAAGTTGTGTATATACCTCGTCCTTATTGCTTAACTTGCCCTTCAAAATCTCTGGTGTAGTAAATATAACAGATATTTAATAAATTGATGAGAGAATAATATATGTTGATTATATGTATGACAGTAATTGGCTATCGTTTGTTTTGAAAAAGGTCTTCCTGTAATTTCCTATCTTTTCAAAAGGAAACATCAAGACAATGGAATAGGGTGCTTACAATTCAATCCCGGTCAAGGGTACCGTTGGGTCATGAGATATTTTTAAACTTTAAGGTAAGGTCCTTCAAGAATTTTTAAGTCTCGTTCCCCTCATGATACTTCTCTCCGCAAAGATACTTTCCATTTTATTTTTTACTCTAGGTTAGGGCTATTGTGATCACCACGTCCGTCTCAATTCGTCCTTTTTCAAACGAAACCTTTATTATAAGTATTATAACTTCTCCGATTGACTTGGAATTTAATACTAATAATCAATGACAAATAGAGGTAAAGAGATGAAAAAAATAATACTACATACTTTACTGACTAGGATATATGCGTTCAATTAAATTTAAGAAGGAATTTAAAATGTTTTAATTTAATAAAATTTTAAATAAAAATAAACCATATCGGCTCGGACTATATGAAATTGAACTGAACACTTTATAAGTTTAACTTTTTAATCACTTTCGTTTTATTGGACACCTCCAAATTAAATGAATGAACAGTTAATACTAGATTTTCAGCTAGATTAGTATCAAACCCTTCATCTAACAATACGACAAAACGAATATTTGTAGACTTAGATTGTACATAGTTGAAAACATTTTTTAATGTAAGTTTTGGAACAAGTCATTATTTTTCTAAGTATCTGTATTCCCAGTAATCGTCATGCTATCCGAACCCCTGGAGTTTTGTTTTTGATACTGTGTTCTGTTGGCTTCTAAGAAAATTAGCTAGACAAGCACTTAATTTTGTCTAGTCACCATATTGGCAAGCAGATGCAAAATGATTTTGATTGAAAATAACAAAAAATAGAATACCCCGAAAGTTGTTCTCAATTTCAAACTGTCAGTGTGTTGTTACTATAGGCTAATGAACCTTAGGAAATTGAGTGAAGGATGAAGGATCTAATAAATTAATTAAAGGTTGTTTATAAAATTTTCTGCTCCATGAAAATCCCGAACTTTTGAATATTTATAGTTTTTGAATGTATTAAAAACACGAAGAACTAATTATATACTATAAAAAATTCTTTATAATCTTTTAGCTAAAATCCCTTGTTGTTTGATTTCCCACGAGTGGTTTTGTAAAATGTGGAGTACTTTTACATTCCATTCAGATTTTTATTCGAAAACTCTGTCCTGGAAATTTAATCAGAAAATCTGGATTATTATATCTGCCAAAAAACCTTCCCCATGCCTGCTTCAGTTTTGGTCTGTCTGTTAATACAATACTACCACTTTCACCATTTTTGCATCGCATATCCCATACTTTTTATAAAGGAAACACGTGTGCATAGAATAAATAAGCATTTAAAAACTCTAAAGTTCAAACGGTATGAGAGAAATTAATTAAGTGATTTGAAAAACAATTGTGTATTATATCTTCAGTACAACAAATGGCGACTCCGTTTTATTAAAGGCGAAACTACAAAAGCACATGAAAACGTGGCATGAATAATGGTTTAAATTGCTGTAGGATTGTACTGGATCGTGGACATAGTTGTCAATGGTCAACATATCTCCAAATCAGTTTGACTCTATGCAAGAAGGAATGCCTTCGATGAATCCATCATTGTAATCAGTTTTAATGGCTATCTTCTCAATCGGCGCGAGCTCAGCGTCAGCTTTTTCATTTCCGATGACTTCAACCTCAAAGTCAGAGTGCTCAAGCGTTTCATGACTTCCGCTAATATCTTTATCAGAAAAAGTGGACTTTGATTCCTTCCGAAGCTTAATTTCCACCTCTGAGTCCGAATCATCGACCTCCAAGCCATCCAATCGACACCGGCAATGAGGACATTTGGAAGCTGGAACCAGCTAGAATTCAAATTAGAGGATAAATCATTTTCGATTAAGAAAATCCTCAAACTACAGAGCCCTAAGGATACTGATCAGTTTAATTATGTTGATTATGCTTCAATTTGTTTATCATCCCACACTGTGATTATCACATTGATTAAAAACTCACCTTTCGAAGCTCAGGATGTTGAAGCCATTCCTGCTTCCTTCTAATTTTTTCCTTTTCTTCGGCCATCAGCCCAATGCGGTCGGCAAAATCGTAAATTAAATTCCCCTGTACACATGAAAATAATAAGAAACATATGCAGAAGCGATAATAAATATAAACTAGTATGTACATGGAGAAAGTCTTACGAAAACATTCCCCATCTTGTGATTTCACAAATTAACTTCGGTATGAGAAAATCAGTATGAATAATGAAACCTACTTTGGCATATGTTCAGGACATGCACAATTTTATTGTATACTGCTAATCTAAATAGTTGAGTTTTGGTATTTTTATTAATTAATTAAATTAAAACCATGTCAACTAGGCAAAATATTGCCAAAAAGTGCCAACATAATATGGCATGATAATTAATAACACAGATAATCGATGTCTTTTGAGGAAGCCCCAAAATGTCCTACCACTACTTTAAATAACATGGTGAGTATATAAGGAAAATGTCGTCATGATAATTTCTAATGGAGCTTACTGAAAATGTAAAAGGAAATATGATAGATAATTTATAGCCAACTTAAATTCAAACCAGAAATACCAAATCGTTCAAAGGCTAAATCATCGACATTGACCTTACGTTGGTTTTTTTAATCGCAGATTATGTGCAAATATTAGTATTAATCAATGCTGTCTCTCTTCGTCAAAATGTAGACGGATGTATTGCACAGGTGTAATTATTTTGAATAAGAAACGCAGTTTAAAAAATTTCATGGGGTTGCATTTTTGGATGTTACCCTTGCGTACAAAAATAAAGATAAAGAAACCCAAATGCCTGTCCGTACTAAAATAAAATACAACCTCTTCTCTAGTCGTCCTTGATTACCACATTTATTAAATTTAAGCCTGCAAATTATGACCAAGATTTAACTTAGCAACACGGAAAGATAGAGCATTTGTAAATCGGTGGTGACCACCCGTCGAATCTTGAGTCCACGAATTCTGGTCGATTGAGAAAATCTCCATCGAATCGATTAACAAGGAAACCATAGGTTAAAAACTTGCTGACCTTCTGCACATCCGAATTTAGGTTAATAATTCAGCTGAGCTGCATAATAAACGAATTCCACAACATTCCAATTCCACAAAATTAAAAAACCAGTTGGGGTGAAAGTAAAGAAAGTTGAGTAGGGAATTAAGACTTTTGTTCTGGAATTGTCATCGAGTAGCTGGTGGCGCGAGGGAGAAGAAACTGACTCAAGAACTCACACCTTGGACCAAGTCCCTAATCATCGTGGCTCCTGTTCGAGATCACACCAACCGTTTCATCACCTCCGAGACGTGACGTGACCTTTGAGAGAAATGGCTTGTTCAGGTGGCAAAGTCCTCCTCACTAAAAAGCACCTAGAGAGTGTCCTCAAGTCATCTGTGGTCATTCAGCAGTCCCTGTCAGCACGGGCTAGGAATTACCACTCTGCCAAATCTATTTCTCACCGGTTCCTCATCATCGCATGTCCCTCAATAGGTAAACAGAATACGGGTCTAACATTTTGGTGCACTTGGTCGAAAATACTTGAGTAGATATTTGGAATTGCAGAGTCTAAAGGAGTAACATGTGGGAGGATTCCGCCGGGTCCATTTAGTCACCCGAGAAGGTTTATTCATCTAACTTCTTCTAGTCTAGCACCACCACGAAAGAATTATTACGAAGTTCTTGGCATTGCTAAGAATGCTTCTACGAAGGACATCAAAAAATCTTACTATCAAATGGCCAAACAGTTTCATCCGGATACTAACAAAAGTCCCGATGGTCATAAGAAATTCCAAGAGGTTTCTGAAGCGTATGAGGTAAACACAAGCATTATTTTCTAATAATAATAAGTTCTCAAATGTAAGCCATCATAATAAAGGAGAAATTTATTGTTGATGTGGGTGTTGTCGTTAAAAGGTACTCAGTGATGAAACCAAACGACGAGAATATGACTCATGGGGTCAAACATCTGAGCAAATGGGCCGACAAGGAGGTGCTCCACCTCCAGGAGCTGGTTTCGGTGGTCAAGGGTGGGACTTTCAATCCTCGGTTGATCCTGAAGAACTATTTAGAAGAATATTCGGTGACCAGGCTTTCCGAGGTGGTGGAAATCCGTTTGGCAATTCGAGTGACTTTGAAGATGGGAGTTATGGCTATGGTGCTGCTCAAGAGGTACGCAAAATAATTTACAATTTGTGTATCAGTGGACATAGTTCTTACCTGGTGAATACATTGTAGATTATGATGGCACTGACTTTCGAAGAAGCTGCACGCGGTGCACATAAAGATGTAAACTTAAATGTTACTGAAACATGTCCGAAATGCAGCGGTTCAAGATGTGCAACTGGAACAAGCCCTGTCAAATGTAGATCCTGTAATGGTTCGGGAATGGAAACTATCGCCACTGGCCCTTTCGTCATGAGATCAACGTGCAGGAGATGTAAAGGAACTAGGCAAGTTATTCAAGATCCTTGCACACAATGTCAAGGAAAAGGAACAATAGTTCAAAGAAAGAAAGTCACTGTTCCTGTTCCTGCAGGTATAATAAAAGCTATGATTGCGTGGGTATTTAATGATTGAGAAGACATGTGAACGTTACGATTAAATTTTTTTTTAACTTTCAGGGGTTGAAGATAGCCAGACAGTTAGAATGCCTGTAGGAAAGAAAGAAGTTTTTATAACTTTCCGTGTAGAGAAATCAGATTATTTTCGGAGGGATGGCTCTGACGTTCACACGGACGCATCAGTTTCTGTTTCCCAAGCTGTTCTTGGAGGATCTACGCGTATTAAGGGAATCTATGAAAACTTGTCAATTGACGTAAGTCTTAATTAGTTAGCATTATAATTTAGCTGCAAAAACAGCAGTAACTACACAATGTCTGTAAACATAATAGTTAATGAAATACTTTCCTTTTGTAATTTAGATACCCATTTCTACTTCTTCACACACGAGGATAAGAATAAGAGGAAAGGGTGTAAAGAAAGTAAATGGTTTCGGTTACGGTGACCACTATGTTCATCTCAAGGTGCAAGCACCAACTACCCTCACAGCCAGTCAAGAAGCCCTGATAAGGGCGTACGCAGAGCTAGAGCTCGATACTCCAGGAACTGTCAATGGAGTCATAAAAGCAACTAATAATCAAGGAGACGAGACTCAAGCTCAGGATGGAAAAGGAGGTGCCGGTGAAATTCTTAAGAAAATAAAAGATGCTATATTCGGTTGACTTATATTTTGCCGTAGTAGATCAAGCTAGCAACTCAATTGTGTTATTATATTTACCTACATTCGAATTTTGGAGTAAAATGACAGTACTATCGCCCAAATTGTTTTTGATTTTGATTAATGGATTTCAATTTATTTGGTACGTAATTCCAACCCAATAATAAGAAATGATCTGCACTGGTCCTACGCGAGTCAATTTGTATGCGATTTATCATAATTAATTTAGTTACACTACCATTCAAGACATACAGATAATTTATTGAGTAGGCGTGGGTGATGCGAAAATTAATGTATCATTCATTCCAGCTTTTCTCGTGTAAAATTGTTGGTACATTACAGAATCTCTAGTAAAGTAAAATCCGTTGATTCGATAAGATGCCACATTGTTAGGTTATGTCTCATTCAAAAGTGAAAATTATACGTGATTTGATTTAGAAATTGAACAGGTTGTATGTAAGGTTGGTATAGATAGCAATAGTTCATAAACCTACATTGAAAAAAAATGCGTTGCTGCTTGAATTTAGAAACCGTGGACTTTGAGTTGATCTGGTTTAGCGAGCCCAGTTTTAGTCAGCCACTGACAAATATTCTCTCGCTGATCACCTTGGAGTTGCAAAACTTCTCCGTACTCAGGATGCTCAACAACTGTACCGTTACAAGCGAATTCCTAGATTGAACATTTACAAAACATGCATATTAATTTTAGCTAAGTGAATGAAATCATTGCATTGTATAATTATTTCTCAGAATATTTTTCCCACTGTACCTTTTTACAGGCGCGGACGATTTTCTTCAGGTCATACTCCGCAGAAAGTCCCTGAACCGTGGTAAGTGTTTTTCGACCGTTCCGCTGCTGGATTCTTATGTGGACGAAACCATCTTGCACCCCTTCGTCGGATCCCTTGATTGCATCAGCAAAAGGGTCTAGAATAATATTACATCACACCCGTTAAAAAAAGTTTTTCGTCGGATCCCTTGATTGCATCAGCAAAAGGGTATAGAATAATATTACATCACACAAAAACGTTTTAAATAGATATGGGCGCATTGAAACATAAATTGTTCATTATTATGAACATAGAACATTTATTAAGGTGAGATTCTTTATATAATTCGAAAATGAGTCAACAAATCTGTAAAACCGCGATGAGAATAATAATACAAATAAATACCAACAACCGGGGCAGCAGCCAAACTTACCGAAAGTGTTGAGGTTCTGGATGGACATACGATTTCCAGGAAGGGACCTTATAGATTAATGAACAACTGTCGATGGGGGAAAACCTTGAAAATTGACCTTCTCGACAGATCTCGATGAATTTGCTTGAGATGAAACTGAAAGAGTACGGAACACGTCGAGGGGAAGAGTGCGAATGAAATGATCAGTCAAAGGCAGCGTAGTCCTGCCCTTTTTTCCTTTCTTGGGGGCAATCACCGTTGACGTTTGTAAACGTTTGAAAACAACTTCTGACCCATACGTCGCTATCTATTTCCAGTACTTGAATTCTCAAATAAATAAATATAAATAAAAGAATCCCCATAAGTTTTGAATGCACCCTTGGATTTTCAGGATACTGCAATACAAGTTTTGTGTACTCCTCCGCTGGCACATCTTTGTCTTCTTGGACCCACAGGCCCAGATGGCAGCGCAGTGGGCATCTAGAATGACTTACCCGCATAAGAGATGCAGATTTATTATTTGGGACTCGTGTATGGATTTTTCTTTTGCATTTTAATTAGGATTAAAGCATGAGTTTTAATTCCAAACTCCGGCAGTCTACATTGTAAATTATCATAAAAAGTAATAAACTGAATGAATGATGAAATTTTTAAGATTTAATAGTTTTATTAATGACAACATTATACACTGGGATGGAATATTAAAATAAATTTAGGATTGTTTAAGATCATCACTTATAGTCAGTCCATTTGATCACTATCATAAGGTCATAACATTCACTTGATCGATTACAGTATTTATTTAAGTTTATATAATTTCTTTGATAAGTTTTGCCTGATTTTTGATTCGAATGAAAATTTAAAGGTAATGAATAAGCTTTCGCAGTTTTCGCTATTCTGTCTGTATAAATCTACAAAAAAGGCTTCGTTTAGCCTAAAAAGCTCGGCGTAGGGCTCTCCACGAGACGAAAATGTCGTCTCGAAAGCAGCAATACTATAGCTACCCCCGAGACGAGATGGGGTCGTTTCGTCTGGATTTCCTTCGAGATGGCAAGTTTCGAGACGAGACAACGGTCATTGACTCATTTCGTCTCGTCTCAAGACCAAAAACGTCTTCTCGTGTCGTGGATAGCCCTAGCTCGGCTTTCTTAAATGGAGTTAAGTTAAAGAAAGGTTTATGTTGAAAAAAAGTCGTAATTAAATTTTGCGTAACACTTTGTTTAAAAATTTTAAAGGCAACCCTTCGACCTGTGTGAGACCAGTCTGAATTGTACTGAACAGTTGTATCGCACGCAAGTTAAATAAAGGCAACAACAACAACAACAAAAATCAATATCGAATTCCATTTTCCTTTTTCCTTAGTGATAAACTAGTTCTCGAGCCTTCAATATGAAAATTTGACGGATTCGCATGAAAACGCACAGTGAAGTTTAAATAACAGGACAATCGCAAAGGACAATTGAATGCTTATTATGCACATGAAATTATGATGGTTTACATTTTTTGAATAAGTCAGAAACCGAATGTTCAGATTGTGTTATACAAAGATAGATTCAGGAAAACCCTGAAGCGAACCGAAAATTTCTATTCTAAGTCCTAAAAGGCCAGGATATGTTTATTTTAAAAGGTCACTCGACTGTCAACATGACTTACAATAAATCTGCGTTGATAAAATTGCACAGTGCTCTAATAGAAATGCACTTTTTATGAAGTCTAATGGCGGATACCAAGTATGATTAATTTTTCTTAGCATCCCCGTTTTATCGGGCACCGATGGTTAGTATAGCTATACCCGACATGCAATGCCATTGGGTTTACAAGGATGGTCGGTAAGTGGTTTTGAAACGGTTTTCAAAAACGTGTAGAAGACAAATTGGGTTTGTAATGATTGCATGGCATAGGAAGATTAGGCTTCATTTTTTTTAGCCACAAATTTTATACGGGCTATGCATGTCGTAATGAGGGAATTCGTTTATCACGCCAACCATTACTTATAAGAGTTTAGCGACAAAGAAGTACACGAAATTATCATATTAAATCACTTCAAGTTAAAAATGAGAAATGAAAAATGATTGAAATTTCATGAAAAATGAAAGATAAAGTTGGTTGAAAATGAAAATTTGAAATTTCAAGGAAGTTTTTTAGTTGAAAAATGAAAAATTTTCATTGAACTTTCACGAATAAATTAAAATATTAATTGAAATTTCATGAAAAAACTAAGTCCCGGCAACATGGACATTGAAATCCCTCAATTAAGTTAAATTTGAAGTGCAACCAAATTTAAAAAAGCCCCACAACTTCCTGGAGTTTCCTTCATTCGAAATTTTCCATTTTCATCTTTCAAATTTTTCAATTTTTCAAGGGCCTTGAAAAGTAAACTTGATTATATTGAATTTTTAAAATGTTTCATGAAAAATATTCATTTTTTTGAAAAGATGCCAACCCTGACCTGTTTGGGACATGGGTCTTTCATGTTAGAAAATTGTTAACCTTGGATTCGTATTTATTTCGCTCGGTGAGTGGAACCAGTGGCTAAGAGGAAATGCGGGAATCGTTTGCCATTAAATAGTTTATGACTGTTCTGAGGGGATGTTTATTTGCAATTCCTTCCTTTTAACACAAAGGAATTAATCCACTAAATTTCGGTGCAAGCTATAACGGACATCGCATAGAAAAAAAATCAGCCATCGAACCCGCCATTATTAGAATCTCACAACGTCATTAAAGAGCAGGAGCACATGAATGTCATGTTGACGGTCGAGCGGTAGATTCAACGGGTCATCTAACTAATAATCCAACAAGGATCTCTCTCTGTGTGTGTATGTCTGTTACCTGCTAAATATACCGCTCCTCGCGCATGCTTTCTATGATCAAATTTCACAGATATGATGGCGTCGCTTCAATGCCCAACGGCGGAGCGTATGGCTGATTATTTTTCTAGGCGATGCCTGTTATAGCGAGCACCGATGGCTACTAGATAAATAATCACACACATAGAAACCTGCCGAATTCCTAGTTAAATTCATAGAAGAAATTGTCACGTGAGAATATTATACTCCTCCAGTATGATTTCTTGTTTGTGTTGTATCTTACATACTTTCCCACTGGAGAAGTCTACTGGGGGTCAGTTCGGGGGGGGGGGGGGGGTAAGAACTTGTAAGTTACCGCCAGTTAGGTTTGTGGCCTTGAAATCCACACCCTCTTTCGATAGCCGCACCTCTTTTGGAATCTAGTTTTACAAAATTGTCCAATTGAGTTGAAATTTAGTATTCATATTTGCTGGGTCAATCTCTCCATTCATTTTGCTTTTGGAAACAGGATAATATGTAAGGGTAGGATGCCAAAAGTTCCAATATTAGCAAATTCATA
>JAQFYM010003291.1:0-19163 GCA_034694785.1 Agrenia bidenticulata | reverse complement strand
CAATTAGGGGGGGGGGGTGCTGGGAGTTTTTACGGAGAGGGGGGAGAAGTGGAGTAGATATTGATACCAAATGTTTCCTCTGTATGCAAAAGTTGCACCTGAGGTTATAAGGGGGGGTCTTTTTTTGTGCAGAGTTGTTCTCATGAAAAATTCATAATATAAAAAATAAAAATTTATCAAATTTCCAAAAAAAAATAATACAGACTTTTCGCGTTATAAATCGTGTTTTCAACCATTATTCTTGTGAAACACAGGCTAGCCCTTAGGGGAAATAACTGGGTACGCCATTGCCTACTAGTACAAAAAACAAGGCACATTAGTAACAAATGAGTTTTTTTATGCCTAAATGCATGTTCTGTTGTCTTTCCATAGACATAAAAGTTTTATATCAATAGTTCTTGTAAAAAAAACCGTTTGAAGTTGTGTGCTTAACATTACTGCTAACTTGTTTATAAGCTTTTACAGCATTGTTGAAACTAATGACATGACTGTGCTAACTCATAAGCTTAATATTACAAATTATGGACTAAAATTGTATATTTTATACACAAAATAACAACTTTTGAATTATCTTGATATACAAAGTATGTAACCTAAACAAAAAGCTTTTACAATAATTTACTACATCTAAGAGTTGCAAAATAACCTACGTGTAAATATATATGGGGTTAGTATCAAAATTTAGAAATGCATTGTCAATACGGATTAGTTGCTTTTTGTAGTTCTTTTCATATCAAAAAACTACAAAGCGCAAAATTTACAGTATGTCAGCTAGTATTTTTTTTATTTATTTTTGTTTTTTGTTTTCTTTTGTAAATAATGAGCAAGTTTTTTGTAACTTTGTGCTTTTTGTCGTTAAAAAAATAACGAACGGGTATAAAAGGCAAAATAACGATGTTATAACAGTTTTATATATACTTAAACATTTAATTTTTTATATCACAATATCTTTGCGAAAGAATAAAAAGAAAAAATTTAAACAATTTAAAAAAAAATGTATACATTTTGTAAGTTTTTTTTGCTAAAGTATAATATATTTTTGGCATAAATTATCTCTGCTGCTTATATACTTTAAAGATAAACTCGATGTTACATTTTTCCAGCCGTCTATAGTCGACAAAAAATAAATTTATTTGGTACGGAATGTTTATATACATAGTGTGTATATATTAATAACACAGTACAATAAAGATTTGTTTTTAATAGTCATTTAGATGTCCATAATAAAAGAAAGTAGGGGAACAGTCGCATATTATACAATGAAAATTAAAAAAAATACAATAAAAGTAACCTCCTGCATTCACACGCAGACCAGGCTGGCTGTTTTTATCGTGGCTAATACCCTACTACAGGCTTCAATTACTTTCTTTAACGAAACGAAGCCTGACTCGTCGAAAATAACAATAAAATAGTTTTTAATTCGTTGATTGGACAAGTTACATCGTGAATCTATTTTAAACTATTGAACTATGGGTAATGCATTTCGACGTTGAAAGAACTTTAACCATCTTTCAATAGGTTATATTTGTCAGGCTTAATTTTGTCGATTGATATTATAAAACGTGTATGTATTAATTAGCCACATAAGTGATATGAATGTTTTTATGTTTATGTGAAAAATCCTAAAAAATTTTTGGCAATATTTGCATTCTTCCGCGTATATTAATTGCACAGTTGTTTTATTTTTCATGTGTGATTCTACTTTATTAAGGGCTGAATATAAACTAATATTATACGTGTGCTTTTTATAAAAGACACTGCGTATGACACATATTTGTATACGAATTAAAAAACATTCTGTATTTTGACGAGCCAAGCATTGCACCAGCATGTGTTTTTGTCAAACAATTGTAAAATATATTTGTATTTAAACATTATGATGTCTTAAACACTGACGAATTGTTCTAAACCTGTTTACCGTAATATAAGAGAATAAAATAACCAATGTAAAAAACCTAGTTTATGGTAAAACGAATTATCTATTTTATGGATAGGTAATTTGTAAATAGATTTTTTATAAGCTAAATATGACATGTAAAAATATAATCTTTTTAAACCGGTATACTTAAAGCCGTAATATACATAATGCTTATCATTTTGAAGTGAACTAGATATCGCACGCATATATGTTTATAATCATAATATTTAGGAAACTTTTTTTTGCTCTTGTTAATCTTCCATAAAGTATTAAATGATCTGAGAACTTGTCATGTAAAGCCTTTTACTTTGCAACGTTGATGCCACTAATGCGAGCTTTTAAAAAAGGATATAAGTTTTACTTGGTTTTGTTTTATCAGTATAGGTTACAACACAAATATTTTTACAAGCGAAAGTTTATATGTATTGCAATTAGTACAAAATCATATGTTCTTTAGTTTTCACTAGAAAAAGTGCGAGTACCACAAAACTTCTACAGTACTAAAGGATTATATAAACGCTGCATTTTGATAGTTTTACACAAAATATTTTTTTTTATCTTCTATGAGTAAATGTTCTTCTTTTATGAAAAAGCTAGTCTATAAAAATTTTCAACTGTTTTTTTTCCTTTGACATTTGATATTTTTTGATTTTTCAAATGACACATATATGTGTCATTTTATAAAGAATAAATTTTAAACAGACACATATACATCTCATTGTCTTCTAATAGAAAATAAAAAACCTTTGTATAGTATTATGATTTGACTTGTCACAATTGAGACACTAACAAATAATCCATATTTTTCTTACATAAAAATTTGATTTGCATGCCGATTAAATATACAAAAGCATATAAAAAACATTTTATTTTTTTTGGTAAAATTACTCGTTATTAATTTGTATTCGTATCTGTATTTTGACATATCAAACTAACCTAAGATTTTTTTTATAAAAGTTACACTTGTGTGTATTAAGAAAAAAATGTATTTTTCATATTATTTTGCATACCTTTAATATCTTTTCCAAAAGTTTTTAAGAGCGTAGCAGTTAGTTAGAAAAATTGTATTTGTTTTGTCAAACAAATTTGTTTTTACGTAAAAAGAATTTTCTTTGTTCTATTGTATTGTAAAACTCAAACTCGAATGTACCAGGTGTTCAACCTGACCCGAAGTATACTTCGATTTATTCTGAAACCCATGGTTTTGGATTTTTGATTTGTTCGAGCCAAATTTTTTGTTATGTTATTCACTAAAAAAATACAATATGATTTTTTTTTCCTAACCAATTATGTTAAAAAAATGTATTTTGTACGTTTTTGTGTTGTCTAATAAAAGTGTATCAGTTGAAATCATACGAATTATGGGCGTAACATGTCGTTTATACAACATAAAAAACAATAACCTATAGAAATAAGCAAATTAACACAAAAAAAAAGCAGCTCTACAAACAAAAAATTATTAAATGCAGTTATATAAGGCGTAAATATAGATCAAAATATTTTTACTTTTGTAAACAACTTATCAGTTATACAGTGTATAATAGCGTTTTTGTTGCATTTCACTTTTGTAAATATATTGAGTTATTCTCGTATTGAACAGTTATAATCGGATTTTTTGATTTAGTTCTATTAGCAGTTTTGCAATCTTGTCTCTTGTATACATTTTAATCGCATAAATAACTTATAATGTTTTATTTTCAGATACACCTTTTATAATGCGCAAGCTACAAAACTATATTGTTTTAAACTAACCAATTTGTGTGTATTTTAGACTATTCAAAAGCTAAAAAAGCACTATACCATAAATTCTTAATATTGCCATTCTGTAAATTACCCGTATATGTCTTGTTTTAAAACGTACAATATTGTTTTTTTTGCGCAAATATATACAATTTTTACATAGTTTGCCTAAAAAACAATAAAAAAACAACTCCTGTGATCTTTCATGTTGACAAATGTAAATAATACAAAATCATATTATTGTATAGGCGTGTCGTATTAATGATGGTTTTTATATTTTTTTTTGTAAGTCAAGTCTCTAAATAAGTTTTAATCACACATTCACAAATACATCATTTGATTTTGCACAAATGAAATGCTTTTGCTATGTTAGATTTTAGGATAAATATACTTGTTGTTTGTATACATGAACAAATGAATATTAGCAAGTTAAAAAATCGATTTTAAGAAAAAAGCATAAAAAAATAAAAAAAGATATATACTTTAGAAAAAAAAAACGTATGATATGTTTGGCTGTTGTCAGTGTTTGATTTCTTACGATGTCTTTGCTTTATCCTCTTCATATATCTCTTTTCCGAGCAATTTTTTATTAAGTTTTTTTGTCAACAGCAATTACAGACGAAGAATATTGCGCACAGTGCTATTATGATAGATAGTATATACCTTTTTTTACACTAAAACTGCATTTCATACTTTTGAAGCACGTTTCATTTTTTTTATATCTTTTGTTTGTAAAAAACTTAAGAAAATCAGGGCCAAACTTAAATTAAAAACACATATTATTGTTTGTAGATGCATCTGATTTTGCGACACAAAACTAAATTACAGAAACTTATGCTGTTTTATTTAAGATTAAAACCTATTTTTGTTGCTTTCCACATTTTTTGAGTGTAAAAAAAAGAGAAGTATAAAAAAGTTGTACACATATACACATGTATAGGTAAAAGGTCGCCAATCCTATGTTTATGTTGATCTTTGCATTGTATAATAATATTGGCGAGCTGTTTTATTTACAAAAATATTGGATTATTTTGTATGCAAAGCGAATCCATATGCAGTAAGCAAATAAAGATTATAAAACTTAGCAAAAAAAATTCTTTTTAACCGCTCAGAGAAGCTTGTAAAATCTACCCTATGCTTTTTTCACTAAATCAAGTGCGTATTTTTGTCTATAAAGTTGCCGACACTGTCATAAAGCAGTAGTGGGGATACGCATACATAGTAACGACATGCTGAAAATGTATCAGGCTTTTTTTTATCTTGGTACGTCAATATTTTTTTTAACAAGTAAAATCCCGTCGTTTTTTACATATATGTTGTTTCATCCACAGAACTTCGTACTCTAATTTCAATCTTTGTTAATACTACTGGTATACTATATTAGAAATTCTGCAATGTTGTTAAAAAAGAAACGAGCGATTTTTTTTTAGGTAGTAAGATTTGTCGTGAATTATTTGAATTTATATTTTTATAATCGAAAGTCGTGCACAAAGTATATATATAATAAATAAATATAATAATATTGTCTATAAGATTTAGAAGTTGATATAAAAAATCAAAGCTCGATATAAAACCTACACAAATGGACGGTTAAATTTTTTATTACTTTTTATATACTTTTTTTAATATCATTTACTAGGTCTTTTTATATATACTGCAACTAATTTATCAATTTAACATGCAACGCAAATATAAACACTTAAAATATGTTAACTTAAAAAAAGCATACATATATAAATGGTTTTTATTTATAACTCGACAGTGTGCAACCATTCTCGACATGATTTTAATCAAACTTGACAGAGGGCAAGCAAACTCGTCGTGTTGCAATCAACCTCGTCGTTATTGCTTGTAACTTTGACAGTGTTGCAACCAAACTCGTCACTTTGCAATTAACCTTAACATGTTTGCAATCAAACTCGACAGTCCTACATATTTACCGTAAAAAGAAAAAAATAAATTGTAAAATTAAAAAGATATAAATAGCTGGAAACCATATTAGAATTACCTTTTCTGCTTTACTTTTTGTTATTATTTTCTTTTATATATTTTATCTTCTATAATATTTTGTGATACAAAATACAAAAATTATAGAAACAAAATCTACTATGTTAATCGTAAAGATGCTCTTTTTCATAGTATATTGTATCATTTTTATTGTATTTTGTTATGCAAAAATCTTATAGAAGAAAAGAAATTCAATAAAGCGAACAATAAGGTACAGGCAAGCCTAATATATATTCTACAATGGTTTCCACCTGGTTCAACCTTTCAATTTTACAATTTATTTTTTTCCTTTATTGGTCAATATGTAAAACTGTCGAGTTTATTTGCAAACATGTCGAGGTACTTTGCAAAAAGACGAGTTTGATTGCAACACCGTCGACGGCCGATTGCAGAAACGAACGAGGTTGATCGCAACGCGACGAGTTCGATTGTAACAAGTCGAGTCTGATTGCAATTATGTCGAGAATGGTTGCAACACTGTCGAGTTTAATCGAAACCCCAATATTTACAAGCATATAAGAATATAAAGATTATTTTTCATATGTAATTAGCTATGGTCTATTTTGAGGTGTTACTATTTTAAGATATCATGCAGGTTTTAAAAAAAATCTCTACATCTTTTACAATATATTTTGTTTTTCTAGACACTAAAATCTTTTTTAAACTTAATAATGTATGACTTGTACACTTGTTCTTACAACATACAATATATATTTAATGTCACGTTACCAAAAAAAAAACAAAGAGTTGCATTCTTATATACAATTTTATTAGCGTATGACCGTAATGGTTATAACAAACAAGGCAAATTAGAACTGAAACATCGTATCAAATACAAAAAAAAATTTCTTTATGTACAATGCTATGGTGACAAATTATTTTTAAGTTAAAGATATAAAAACCAAACATTTATTCTAGTATGCCGTAACACTTTTGATCAAATGATAATTCATGCGTTTTTTCTATTCATAAACAATGTCTATTGTCTAAAAAGGAATTAAGAAGTGAATCAATAAAAACGAAAGCCAAATACCAAATAGCTTTATATGAAAATTTTACTCTATATAAATATTTTTTTTTTTACTTTCTAACTAAAAAAAATTACAAAAATCAATTGCAGTTATAAATACAAAAGCACAGTTGTAACTTTGTCAGCATCTATTTCTGTTTTAATTATTTAATTAGTATTTTGTAAGTAAATTTATTTATTGAAAAATGTTTTATTGGAGCTTTACAAGCATTGTATGCTTTCTTTCGACTTTTCAAAGAGCTTAAAAGCTTGCTTGTTTTTGTTTGGTTTAAATATATGTAGAAATGTGCGGTACTGTAAATAAACAAATGGTTGTATAAGAACATTATGGATCTCTTATATACAGTAATAATTTAATTGAAAGTTCTTTACAGTCAACTTGGATAATTTTTGCAAAAGTTCAAACCACTCTTGCTACTTTTACGAACAGCACTGAAAATGGCAACCTTGTATTTGAAAAACACCAAAAAAATATAAATAGGGCTGCAATACAGGTTTTTACTGATTTTAAAATATATTGCCCAATGTATTAAATCACACACAAAAAAATACTATTTATTTTATTCGTGTTTTTTTTATACTTTTTAGGTATGTATGAAATAATTGTTTTAGTAAATACGTTAAAAAAAGTACCTTGTAAAAAGTTTTTTCTTAAAAATGAAGCTCACTAAGAATATATTTTATTTATGTTGGTAAGTCTTAAATGAAAATAAATACAATAGTTGCATCGCCAAAAGTATACAGAAATTTTAAGTTGCAAAAAAAGGGTTTTTTCAGTAAAAATTTTAAATAGTGTATTTTTTTATATTTGCGAAACCAACTTTTTTTTGAAAAAGCCTTTATGCTGTATATTAATAGGTAATTACCATTAACAGAAATATAAAGGGTTTTTTGCCCTGTAAGATTAATTATATTTCTTGATTGCGATAACGTAGCGCAAATCATATTTTAAAAAAACTCAATTTTTTTTTTGACAAATCTATTTGTAAAAAATGTAAAACGCACCCCAGCCCTCTTTTGATTCGACCTGACGTCGATCGACCCGAGACTTGGTTATTTGCTTTGACCCGGTCAAGTCTCACCCTAGGTTATATTGTTGTTGTTTGTATTCTAAACCCTTAAGTTAGGAACAGCAACTAAAAAAAAATATTTTATTAGCAAATTTATTGCAATCCATGTTTCTTATATTGTCCTCGTTGTCAAATATTTAAAACAATATTTTTTTTTTTCGCGAAAACAAAAAAAGTAATTTTTTGTTAACTAAGTAATTTTTTTTCTATATTTTGCTGTTTTTGATTTTTTTAAAACAGCATAGGTTATTTATAATATTAATTTTTCAATAGAAAAGTATTGGAGTGGACAGAATAAAAATTTATTAAACAAATATAGATGTACTTTTGAACAATGAGAACTACGCTAGATTAAAGAGGTGACATTATATAAAAAAGATATCGTTTAACCTAAAGTTTCAACATATTGTATATTTTATCTGAATGCAATTTAAAGCATTTTGCGGCATCTCTGAACTATAGCATTAACTTTCGAGGGTTCATAAATAAAAAACGCGAAAACATCTCATTATATTGCAAAGAATATGCAAAAACTAACAGGGCAGCATTTTTTAATTTTTATAGCAGACCTCTTGTATTTTTTTAAGTTTATCGTCATATTATAATATTCAATTTTTGCTTCATACACGTAAAATCTGTGTATTGTGGACCGGTTTTTTTTATGTGCAAAATACATTTAATAAAAAAAAAGTTTCCTACTTTTTTTATTCCACATATGTTACCTTATAGATTTATATTTTTATTGCTATATAGTTTACTTTAGTGGATTATGAGATAAAATGAATTAATGATATAAGTAAAAAGTTAAAATTAAATTAATTTAACGATAAGATTTTATCCATAAAAACGGTTGTAATATAGCAAATAAAAACTAGTAGAGCAAAATATTTTATTGTTGTGCGTTAGTATTATGTTATAAGCTATTTCAGGTATTCATCCATATTGATTTCATAATTTACATTAAAAATAGCAAATTATATAAATAATGAGGATGAATTAAACTAAATGCATATAAAATATTACTTAGACAACCATATTTTATAGCGGCTGTCAAACATTTTTTTGACAAATCTTCATACTTTTTCTGCATACAATCTTTACCTTAAATTATATTATTTTCTTGCCTTCTGTGATTTTGGTATTTATTTCTTGTGTTTAAGCATAGATGTACATTGCATATTACAAAACTGAATTTTGATGCAGATAAAAAAATTTAATCTCATTCAAGTAGATAATACCCATATTTTTTTCACTTAATACATAAATACCGTTTTTAAATTCTAGCCTGTACTACAGTAGTTTGCGTTTTTTAGTCATTTTTAACGTATAAAAAGTGTTATTTTCTAACCAACTGTATTTAAAACCAGTTACGTTGTAATTTTGTGATTTTAAAAGACTTATTCGTGTGTTTTTATAAGTTTTTACGTAGTTAAACTTATATCTATACCAGCTGATGTACAGTTTTTTCATTTTATTGTCGTAGAATATTGTTGCACAACTAGCATTTTTAGGACTGATATCGCTGATAGCAATGTCTTTAGTTGTGTGTCACCATATGTAAACAAAATTAATTTGTCAAAAAGTAGACAAATGAAAAAAGTAAAGATTAAAAACAAAATGCACAAAAACGAATTTTAGCTAAAAAACAACCCTTCCATATTATATGAAATAGCTCGATATTGTATTTTTTTTTCTAGTTTACTAGTATTTATCTATTTATACAGGAGATTATATACTTAGCTATAGAAAATATTACATGATAGTAAATAAAATAGTAAATACGGCAATTTGTATCAAAAAGTAAATTACAGTCTGGATATAAATTGTATTATCAAGAAAATCTCGGTTGAAATTTTACCTAATTTAGAGAGCATTTTTTACTATATTTTACAAAGAAAAAAGCAAATATATTTATACCCAGTTTAATTAGTACAAAAATAAACAAAAACGCGCAAGCCTTTTATATGAAAATAGACTTTTGTTGTGATCATTTTTTGCCGGTATTTTTGTATTTTTTTTAAGTTTAAAAAATAAGACAACTTCGATTTTCAGGCCTCTTTTTCTCTAATTTTTTGCACTCTACTGTATTTAGTTCATATCTCTTCCTGTATATAAAATTCTCCAAAAACACCGTCTATGACTCTCTCAATATTCCCTGAATTTTTCTTATCTCATTTTTATGAGAGAAGACAAGCTCTCAATGTTATACGTATGGTCACCATCCCTTTTTTACCCTTTACTGTGGTTTACCACTTTATGTTCATGGTTTAGGATTTAGGCTGACTATTGATACGCAGGATGACTATCTGTTATTTAAATTTTCCTTTGGCCTTCCTTTGCGACAAAAATTCAGCTGTTCGTTGTCGCCTTGCGATAAGCACTATTTTAAAAGCGCAATATACGGTATTTCTGAAATCTCTGACTAACCAGGCGACTCTCTGTTTTTTGTCATGGGCTAAAGAAAACTATTGCAATCAATTCTACTTTACGATCACTGATTCATCGGTCAAGTAACATCGCAGAACCCCTGAATATCAGTAGCACAAGGATCATTTAATACATTATATTGCCTTTTCTTACAATAATATATTAATGTTCTAAAATAAATGACTTTTTTTTAGTTGAAACATTAATTAGATATAAAATTAAGTTATTAGTTTCGTCCTCGACGACTACACGAACTGTATGTTGATCGATCCGATAACTGAAAACGATGAGGCGACTAATTTTTGGTCGAAAGAAAAAATGTAGTTTAAAAATTTATAAACACTGGGAAAACTACAAATAATATGTAAAAAATAACTATATAACCGCTAATAAGTAATATTTTATTTTTTGTTTGTTTTTATGTTAGATTCTGATAAACGCGATATTATAAATTCAATTTTAATTCTTCCAACAAAAAAGCCTACAGTTCACAAAATACTTATATAAATACATATAGAAAAGCACTATAGGGACAGTTTTAAATTTGTCTAACTGCGATGACGTTTGGAAAGGAAAATATCTAGTTTGAAAGATCCATAAATGATAACTTAATAATATATAGTATTTTTCAGATATAATAAACAACAAAAGAAAGAAAAAGATATAAATTGCATATTTACATTATAAATTGTAAACCATGAGTTATTGCATTTGAATGTAAAAACAGCAACATACTAACATTTTTATACTTAATCTATTTCTTTAATCACTTACAATAACCCACATTTGCAGAAAACACGCTCAGATGCAACACTGCAGTCTAATTTTATTTTTTTGGTTGTTTTGTTTTAGCCAGCAGAGACATTTTTCTATATTTTACGCCAAAAGTTAGCAGGGGGTGGCAAATACTTGTTTGGTTATTTAAAAAAAGGTCTCAAATTCATCTTCCTCATATGCCAAATTAATATCAAACCAAATCGATCATTTACAGCGTTAATTTTGTACGGTTTGACATCTGTTTATTCCTAGAATTTTCTTTTTATCGCGCACCATTTAATTTACTAAGGCTGTAGTCTCATTTTTCTATAAAGTCAAATTTTATAGTCGCGGACTAAAAAATTATATACTCCTAAAAACAACAATATTTTTTTTTGTTTTTATTATAAAATAAATTTCTTTTACCACATTTTTTTTCCTAGTTGTTGTAAATTTCCACATCTGGCATTTTTCTGTTTCTATTTTCTAGTTTTTTTGTGCATAACGTGGCAAATTCAACAAAGCGGTTGGGTATTTATCACAAAAAATTTTCTGCGCTGTTTTCTCAAATGGCAATAGAAAATAATAAAAACTTTCCAAATTATAAAATAAGTATCTTAAAAACTACTTATCGAATAAAGCCGTTTTTAAATAATCAAAACGGCAAAAAAATAGCTGATCTTTGCTCCGAAAAAACATTTTACATATTGTTAAGTCATACTCAGGCGGGTTGCCACATTCTGAATCACTTTTTGGTTCTGGAATTAAACAGTTGCAGTTTTAATCGACAGGGCACTTGCATTAGTGATGTGTTGTAGAAAACCACATTACAATATGAACCTTTTTATCTGAATTATAAAAATAATCATTTTTTAGAGCTTGATTGACACATATCTATGGACTATGTACAAATTAAATAGTACTTTAGAAGTAAGAATTCTCTACTGCCTTTACTATATGCGAGTATTATCGTGTACTATATATGTAACTGTCTTATAATTTTAGTTTGCAACTATAGTAGAATTATAGTTTTTTTTTTTATTTTTTAGCACTGTGGTGTTAAGGGAAAATGTAAAATAAAATAATAAAAAATGAGATGTATGATTTGGAGTAAAAAATGGCATGCTATCCGAAAATTTTATCCAAAGCCACTGACTGTATATGTGTCAGTAAATAAACTTTTTGCTGATGAGGAAAAAATATTCTCATTTATTTTACTAACAGTTTTATGTTGCATATTTGGCAATAACCTTCCGTAAATGTTTTTCTAACGGGTATTTTCAATTTTCGAACAAGCCTTTTTGCAATCTAAAAAAATCAATACCGTATATATTTTCTTATAAGCGACAAAAAAAAAATTATAAAGGGTGTAGAAATACAAAGTGCACAAGAAATTCAATTTACAACAAAAATTTTGCGAAAAAATTTGTCGCTTAAAAGAAAATGTTTACGGTGTCATCAAATGTTTATAAAGGATGTCCTCGTTTTACAATCCATAATATTAGTAAAGACAACGATTTTTGCTGTTTAAAGGTATAATCTGCTTTAGATTCTGAAAGAGCTATGTAATATGGGCATTCATGTTGTCCGTTTGACGGTTTGTAGCTAATCTTATGTCCCAGTATTTGCATGGTTCACTCATCCTACTCACTGAAAATCTCACCCCACTCTACGCCTTGTCTTTTTTTTTTGAAGTGTTGCTCGTATTGGTCATTTATGGGGTAAAGAAATTTTTTATGGAATTAATAAGAATGTATTGATAAAAAAATAAAAAATAAAAATTAATACCAAACCCTAATAATTTCATATGCAAAAATGACAATAAAATTCACTTGAAAATACTTAAATTCGTATTTAAATTTAAAAGGTAATTAATACCCATGAAATGACTTTTTTAAAAATCGTTTTATGTTAGCTTTGACGCATTATTTACGACAAAAGTAAAAATCTATCTTTGCAACTTGCATGCTATATTATAGTTATACAGTAGTATATATGATTTATTCATAACAAATATATTCTCTGTGAACAAACAACACTCCATTTCTGTTAAATCAACAGTCGCTAGTATAAAGTTCAGTTTCTACTGCATAATATGACTAAGGAATATTTTATATATGGTAACGGAAATGGATATTGTATTTAATCAATATTCCACTTTTTCTTAAAATTTTTTTCGAAGCACCAAGTGTATTTTTCAGGCATTGGTAAGAGACGCTGATGGTAATGCAACATAAAATTATAAGAATATGGTGTACATTAATATGATAAAGATTGGATTATACGAAATACTTACAACGAACTCGTATATTATAGGCCATATTTATATATAAAAACTTCATGTCATTTTTATATTATCTTTTTATTCTCTTCGTGGTCAAAGGGTAAAAAGCATATTTTTGTTATGCGTAAGATGCTTTATGCGGTGCAAAATACGTGTGTATAGTCTCGAAGTAATTTATATGTACATGCCGTTCATTGGACCTTAAAATAAGTTTATTTTGCTTTTTATAGCACCAAAGCATTTTTTAGCATACCGCAAAACATACGACTACACATATACATTGACATTTTATAGTAATGAAGGCTAAGGGCCGCTTTTTTTAGTTGAATATTTGTCGTTTCTAATGTATAAAGCTTTTTTTTTAGGCAAAAAAATCAAATACATATGTTCAGGAAAGCGTTTTCTGTTTTTACCGGTGTTTAACAGGTTTGACTCAAGGCAAATGTTTTTTTGTGCTTATTGAATGATCAAATTAACGTTTAAATAAAAAAAAAGTTATTACAGACATTGATGTAAAATATCTAGTCAAAAAGTTAAAGCACGCATGGATAAAAATATAAAAATAATTTCACGCGATATACTAGGTATTGAGGTCTTATAGTTCGGTATTTCTTTAAATTGAAACAAAAGATGCTTTTCAGCATGATTACATGCATATTTTTTCCATGGTTTAATAGTGTAAATCTCGCATCAATACTATGTTAAAACCAAAATTTTGAAGATATGTAAGAGGCAAAGCATAGCTATTCGATGTTGGCTACACACCTAACATATGCTTATAATATGCATAACAATGTAGCCAAAATGGCACGCCATGTATTATACTAATTATATTTTATGCGAAAACAAGAGAAAAGGAAAAAATATGCACATTGCGCTATTTAAATGTCAAAATCATGCATAAAATCAACTGATAAATAGCAAATTGAATCGAAGTGATTTTAAGTGATAAAGCAAAAAAGGATTCGAATTTAGATGTTTTAATCAGTGAAAAATATTTTATTGACATTTAATTTATTTTAAAAAGTTATATACAGGGTTTTCCGATCTAAGTGTCCCACTTTGTCAATCAAAGTGTCTATATTTTTGTTTGCCCCCTGTTAATATCAATCAAAGTGCCATTTTTATCAATCTTATTGCTCTTTAAATTAAAATGTCGCCAGAAAGAGCAAATAATAAGAATCAAAACAAACAAAAAATGCATACAGGTACACCGGAGAGTAAAGCTTTATAAATTGAAAACAAAACAGAGGCGGTTCCTTGTGTGATTATAAAAACGTTATGGGGACTACAATTTAATGAGGCATTTTATGAGGCATACGACTCTCCGTCCATATCAGATCATTGCGAAAATTCTTTTGCGTCATAAAGTAGAATTGATGAAAATTCAGACGAGGATTATATCATCGAACCCGAGGATGTAAGTACAGCAATAGACTCGAGGATAGCCATTGCCAGCCCAAATTTAAGCAGTGAAATGAGAAACAGAATCATACACGCAGCTTCACCAAATCGAGCAGTTAAAGATATTGCGGAGTTTGCTGGGTGCTCGCCAATAACTGTAACGATGATTATAGAAAGATATCAGAAAACGGGCGAAACAACACCAAGAAAAAAAAGGCGGGGACAACAAATCGATTCTGAATGAGAACTATAAGAATTATATTATAAGTTTAATTGAAGAGGAGTGTTCTAGAACATTAAAGACAATAAAAGAAAAATTAGAGCATGAATATATGATATAACCCAGTATTTCCACAATTAACAGAGCATTTGTCGGGTTTAATTTTAGTCTCAAGCGTGTATCGCTTATTCCTGAGAGGCGCAATTCAAGGAATGTAATCGATACTAGAATAATATATGCAACCGAATTCTTGCAGTGAATATCAGAAGAGGACGGGAAAACATTTTGTTTCTTGATGAGGTGGGGTTTAACGTCAGCATGCGTCCTACAAGAGGACGTGCTGCTGTAAACACCCGAGCCATCCAACCAGTAACAAGAATTAGAACAAGGAACATTTCGATTTGTACGGTAATGAGTAAAAGTGGATGTTATTTGTATAAAGAACAAGATCATGCGTTTAATACTAATGATTTGCCTATTTTCATGGGGAATTTATTAGAAACATTTTACCGAAATAATAAGAAAAACATAATTTTAGTTTGCGATAATGTAGCCTTTCATAAAAATACTAATATTAAACTCTTAATCGAAAATGCTGGACACCGAATCAAATTCTTACCACCCTACTTACCCTTTTTGAACCCAATTGAAAATATGTTTATCCAATGGAAGCAAATGGTGCGGGCAGGCAATCCAGAATCAGAAGCACAACTGCTGCCTTTTAAAGGCACTACTTTTGAAATATTACACAAGAATATTGTAATAACTATAACAGGCATTTGTTGCGGGATTTTGTGCATGTAGAAATATAATACCGATTGAAGATGATTAAATTATGGTTACTTGTTTTTTTTTTTTTATAATCCACTTCGATTGACAAAGATGACACTTTGATTGATAAAAAAAGGGGTCAAAAAAATATGTAAACTTTGATTGACAAAGTGGAACACTACGATCGAAAAACCCTGTAATAGAATATAATCGATCGAAATCGATATAAGATGCTTCACAAATAATCATCAACATCTTTCTGTAAAACTTTAAGTTTATCACTAAATCAAACAGCTCATTTGCCTTGGTTGATGTTTCTGTTTCCGCTTTCTTATTATTCTTTTTGCACACTGACTTATTAATAAAACACTTTTTAAGCAGTGAATCTTCATAGATAAAATTTTTCCCTGATATTCGACGGAGTATTGCAATTTGCGTTTCTTTGTTATTACCCGGGCATGCACATTGTATTTTTCCTAAGCTAACTGTTTTTTTTTGTTTGTAAAATACTTTTTGTTCCTCTGGTTTATAAGAGTTTTTATTTACTGGTATAAAAATTCTTGGTGTAATTCATTTTTTTTTCTATGATGTTTGAATTTATATCTCCAACCAGAAAAAAACTGTTTACAAGCGTATCAGCATATCCTATATGTATATTCTGGTCATATATATAAAGACATTTCATATTTTTATTGATGAATTTTTCTGTGTTTGTTTTTTAATCATTTGAATAATAGTTTGGTTGCACCATTCAACTCCATCGTTACTTACATGGTTATATATGCTTGTAAAATGGATCTTCAGATCACTATCCTCAAAGTCTTTTTGCAAGTTCTTCTCCTGGAATTCTTTAGCATTACTCATAATTAGTTCCTAGTGAGGTTGCTCCATTTTTCCATTAAAAAGTTGCTTTTTATACAAAAAAGTTGCTTTTGGTTGCTTTTCGTCAAAAAAATAAATCTTTTTTAAATAGTATTTATTTATACAAAAAAAAGGTTATTTTATTATTTAACACTCTTTTTCTATGTTAACAAAAAACCCCGGTTTAGAGCCGAAATAAAAGGGCGAAGTTAACAGGGCCGAAAATGAAAAAGAGCCAAATTTAAATGGGCTTAAAATAAAGGCATAAAACTAATAGAGCAAAAAATTATCAGGGTCGAAATTATATGGGTCAAAAATTTATAAGCCAAATACAAAAATTAATAACATAAATAATGGTGGTAAATTATGATTTGACCATTTATTTTTTTAGCCCCGTTTATTTTTTGTTCTTTTAGTTATGGACATTTTTTTCGGCCATTTAAATCTATAAGTATTTTTCATTAATGAGTCTTTATGTTTCGGGCCTTTTATATCAGCCTTTTGCCGGGCCTTTCTATATTTTTTGGTTTTATAGCAACAAAAAGTTGAAATATTTATAAAATAGCTCTTTTTTGCATAAAGATCAACAGAAAATATAGCAAAGCCACGTCTTTCTTACGCTAAATTTATGTATATATGGCGCATATAATTTTGACGGAAAAAATGCCATAAAACATACCAAAGCGTGTTTGAAAGACAAAACTGCAAACAAATAAGACCAATAAAAATTAAACTAACATTTTATTCTTTTACTCATTAAAATCATTGTAGGATGCACGAATGTGTAGCTCCGCATTTTTTTTTTCATACTATTTCATATTGGTGTACGAATATGCCTATATGACGACAAACTTCGTTCTACATCGGCACTACTAGCTGGAAAAGACAATACTTTTAAGGCCATCTCACTTAAATTCGGCATTTCTGTACTATGACCCTTCCAAAATAATATTTTATCTATATTTGTATTAGCCATACGTTCTACAATACTTTTATACACACACAACTCTATTTCTGGCACTGGTGATTCCGTAGAAGATTTGTGTTCACTGGGTACTTCATTTATTTCCTTTGTAAAATTCGGGATAAAAAGAGTACATTGTTTCCAAAATACTAAAGCCGGATGTGTAGAAGACAGATACAACTCTAGTTTTTTTGCTGGGTACATTACTCCGCCTGAGAAGATGTAAGATTGATTCGTTCTTAGTAATTGATATACTTGCATTAAAAATGTGAACAGGAGAACTTTCTGTAAAATCTATTAACTTAATTAAATCCTTAGATACTGTGCAAACTTGCTCTAGTTCGCTTTTTATCTTTTCTTTGTTTTCGTTCTTTTAATCATTCACTGCTTGCGATTCATTCAAAGTGAGCTGTCCTATACAATCTTCTATTGCATAAAATCTTGCAAAGTCTAATATGAACTGCCTGTAACTATGTACCTTATTTTGTTATTACTGGAACTGGTGGTAGTTTATCATCAAAATTATGTTGACGTAAACATTCAAATAGAATTTCTGCATTTTTTGTGCCTTTATAAATGTTGTTTTTATTTTTGCTATAAATTTATCAAAACGACCATCTGTAAACCGTATTTCTTCTGCTTGCAGGTGTTAAATTTGTGCCCAACATGAACTATGTAACAAACGCGGGCAAACTTCCGTAAGGTTTTTTCCTGCGGCAATCACGATTGGCGCATTGTCTGAAACCAGTCCTACAAGATTATGTCGTGTCACATCTATAATTTCAAGGCCGCTCAAACATTTTTCTACAATAGTGGTCCAGTTACACTTCTCTACAATTATTTAACAAACTAATCGCGCCTTTTCAAAAGTATCTAAAAAAGCCACAAGAATGTTGACAACTTTTCTATTAAGAATATCTGTGGTCATGTCATCAACAATGTATACATCTTTTATCTCATATAATTTAGTTGTAGTTTGGTAATCAATATTCCCCACTTCATTTAAAATTCTTCTAAATGATGTTTCACTCGGAAATTTTTCGTACTTTGATGATTTGACATTTTTCATAATTAATTTTTTCAGCAATGAATAATTAAGTGCATTTATTGGTATTCCAGCAAAAATCCAACTTGTTATAAAATTCAACCATCTATTACTATGGCGGGACTTTTGGATTAAAACTACATATCCTGTTTGCGATGCATTACAGATCATAATTTCGTATGTCTTTTGCTGCTTAAATGTTTCTTTAAAGTAGATTTTTTACTATATTCGACTTCTACCTCACAATATTTGCATCTTAATACGTCATTTACTATATGAATTTCTGTACCTGAAAATTCAACACATCTGCTTTATGCCGTCGTTTTATGCACCGCCATATATGGGATATAAAAAAATAAAAAGAAAATAATAAAGAGAGCTTCCAAGATAAGATGAAAGACGCTTTGTAAGAATTTTTATTTGATGGAATTTTATCGCAAAAAAAGGACTTTCCATAAGGGGTAAGTTGACGTTATAGTTATAAAGTAAAATTAAACAAAAGTATACCAACCCATTTAAACTGTCTATACAACATTTTTACATGAGGCTAAAAAAAATCTTACCTATATAAGTCTACTTAAAAGAGTTTTTTATATTTCTAGTCTTTATATTATTGACTTATACTCCTCTAATATACAATCAACACTAATACTGGTTAACATTTTA
>JAQFYM010003290.1:0-19165 GCA_034694785.1 Agrenia bidenticulata | reverse complement strand
ATGTTCGAAGACTGCGTTCCCATTTTTATTTGACGACTGATAAAGGTATTGATGTTTCTGTTTTAAAGCCGCAATAAAACTTACAAAGCAAACACTTACCATAGCATACTATCTTATTATCTAGTTTGTTTTCTAAATATACTTTTTTCAGCCATCTTTTAAGTCTCAAAGCTTCGAACTTTTACAAATACCATAGCAAATAATATACAAAAAATTAAATCGTTACTTTGCAATAGAGGTGGTACAAAATTACAAATTTTCTATATACACATATTAAAAAAGCTTTGCGACCCGAAATAAAAATCTTGCTGCCCAAAAAGGATTTGACCATAGTAAGGGGAATGCTGCACTTGTGTTTTTGCCTTACAATACGAAATACGCATTTTAAATTTTTTATTCTATATGCAAAATTAGAAAAATAATTTCAATACTTGAATTTATACTATAAACATTAAGAAATTTTTAAAGAATGCTGAATGCCATTTAATTGTAACAGAAACTAAACACAACTAGTCATTTTGATTTTATACTAAATTTGACAAAATTATTTTCTATGCAAAATCATTACAACTAGAAATATGTGCTGTGTCTGCGAAAAATTTATGTTGTAAAAACTGTGTCATTATTTTTACAAAAAGATGTGTAATAACAAAAAAATAAAAAAATGGTTTTTATTTATATATAATACTATCAATATCATTTCTTTTATATGTAAAATAGCTATTTAAAATATAAAAATGCTGTAATATTTTTGTTTCATATAAAGTTTTTATACATTACTTTACGTCTGATATATATCTATCTCAAAGTTGCTTTTGTTTTTTTGATTAAATTTTTTATTTCTATGATATTATCTACTCGTATTCAATACATACAATATGGAAGATTCCATCTGTAAATACGCTGTCCATACAGATACACGATACAAATATGCTCTGCAACAAATGTATTCTGCTTTTGCATCTTTGTATCGTAGTTGTGTTTTGTACGACTGTTTTTATTCGGTGTCTATTACATAGGTAAAAATAAAAAATAAAAAATTTGGATAAATACGAAAAAAAAATTAAATTCCTCTAAAGCGTTAAGGGAGCTCTTATGTTTAAAGGAGGGTGGTTTATGTCTATATAATGACAATAACAAAATTGACTTAAATAAAATACTTAGATTTTTTAAATTTTTAAAAACTTTAATAATTCTTTTGAACTGAAGAAAATTGTTTTTCGCCGGCATTTTTGCTTTTCATATCTGCGACTTACTTTGCAGTTATAATAAAACCTGCAGTGGCATGTCCATTGTAGATACAATAGCAAATCAAAAACGGTAGTATACATTTTAGCGCTAGTTTTACATATATATGCAGAACCTTGACTTTTATTATTGGCCTTGTTAGTTTTTTTGTTTTCGCACAAATCACGCACTCAATTGTTTTTTAAATTATACATCTGGATTCATATATACAAAAATTAAAACTAGAAAAAAACATCCCAGGGCATAAAAAGTACTTGTGATACAATAATAACAGTAGAGCAACATCCAAAGCATTTCGATATGACATGGAAATATTTTGATGGTATATGTATAGTTATGTCATTTTGCAATAACAGGAATAAATGGGTGTTTAATATTCAGCCTAAAAATATTACAATAAGAACAGAGTGAAAAAAATAATTTTTATATAAAATGTGTGTTTTTGCCCAAACACGTGTTTATAAAAGTTTCCTTGCATTATTTACGCGTTTTTATTAGCAATTGTTATAAATTTGCCTTTTGTTGTATATGTGTACGAAAGTTCTATTAAAAACAAGAACAAGTATTTTACATAAGCCACCGTAATGGCAAATTCTTGGACAAAAAAACTCTATAAAAATTTTTTATCGCAAAAACGAAACACCCTTAGATTTTTGAAGATACAATTTTCTTGGAAACAAACGTATTATAGAGTGAAAAAAAACATTTAACTTGCAAAATTTCAAAATTCTGACTAACAATACAACTAAAAAAGTGTAGATTGCGATACTATAGGTAAAACTTACAATGTTTCTATAATTTTATTTTAGATTCTAGAATTTTTTATATAAAACAGGTTTAAAAAGATTCAAAGTGCAAATCTTTTTAGTTCAGGGTTACTTATATTTTAAAAGAGGGTGCATTTACGAGTTATTCAAGTTGCCGATTTTTATTTAAATGTATATTTTAACCTTATTATATTTTTCGATACTGTTTGATCCTATTATTTCCTTTATCCTATAGAGTTTACGAACCCTGTATATAAAACTGTTTAAATTAAGTTTTTTACGCCCAAAAGTGTATATATTACAATTTCAAAATTCATGTAGATTTTAAATTAAAACAAATATTTCTTTTATTCTTATGACTAAAAATGTAATTATTTTTTTTACCTTTTTTAAGCTACATTTGTATATATAAAAAATGGTATGAATCTTATCAACTGGTTTTGCATGATTGTCTATGGTCAATATAGTATTAGATATACTGTTTGATAACCCCTGGCGATATCTTCGAAAAAAGTTTTTTTAATATTAACAGCACAAAAATTCATTGTTAGGAGATATTTTTTCGTTTATTAAAAAAAATCCCATTTCAAAAGTAAAAAACAGATCAAAAACTTTTATATTTTACGTTATAAACTCTTTTGCTAATTTTTGGACTGTTTTTACTATTTTTGCTACTAAAAAGAGTTTATGCATTGATAAAATGCCTTTTTACATCGTAAAAACAAATATAGCCACTAAAAACTATTTATTGTAATCGCTTTACATTACATACTTTAAAAAAAACAACAAAGCAGCGTGCTTTTTCAGCAATACAGAACCTGCTTGTAAATCTTCTATAAGTCATTAGAATATAAAGTGTTGTATAAAATAATTTTTTTTCATTTGTAGGTAGTTGTTCTTGTAAATCACAAGGCAAACCAAATTAATGCTTAAAACCTATCTTTACAAGTAAATTTTTTTTTTAAGTAACGTTTAATCCTAAGAAGAATGTTTGCACACTTCAAATCATTTCATTTCCCTGTAAAATGTAGATTTTTCATTTTTATAATAATCAACTTTTGTTTTTTTAAATTTAGAACGGCTAATCTATCGTGCTTCCGCTACTTTTTGTTATGAGAGAGTCTGTTTTGTTGAAAATAATTTTTTAAACCCGTTCGATAGGTTAATGCTCTGTACCAAAGTCCACTTTTATGAACAAATGTTTGATTTAACAAACAAAAAAATGCATATGAAATATCGTTTAACAAATCAGGGTAAACAATAATTTATCGAGAATGTGTAACCCAGCGCTCATTCACAATAAAATACTGTTGGCATACGATCCCTCGTACAACTATACAAAGCTGCATACCGAGGTTCTTAGAATCCGCAAATTATAGTACTCGGGTATCGAAATTAGTTTTTCCACGTTCTAGATATGCGGAGTAAAGGCTTATATGCACATCGTAGGCATATTCTTTTGCAATATTTGTAAACGGTTGTTCAACACTATTTTAAACCAGCGCATATGTAATAATATGAACGCAAACACCGGCATATTGTTTAAGTGTCAAAAAGTATGTCTGCGCCTCTGTTTATCTACTGTAGCAGTCGTTTTCGTTTTAAACCAAGATGCTTTTATACATTAAGGTGTGAAGAATTAGTTACCTACACGGATAAAAATCGAAGCACAACGTGCTATTCTATTTTGTGTTTTTTTAGTACAATATAAAAAAAAGTTATTTTAAGGGTTTTATTTTTGTAATATCGCGTAATTTATTTTTTTTATTTTGTCTTACGCTAGTCATGCGTAATTTTTTTTTGTCGTGGAACATAAATGACAAATTAGAAGTGAATCACAATTATTATTTTTTTAAAGCCAGTTGAAGCTTAATTTTTTTTGTAAAGTTATTGTAAAAAAGATTTATGGTACATTTCTATTTATTGCATAAAAAGTTTGAAAAAAACATCAAAAAACCGATCAGCTTACTTCATACAATATTATTAAAAGATGCCAAGGATACTCGAAAAGTATATAAAAACTTTTAGAAATTTATGATTTTGGCTATTTTTGTACAAACAAATTAAGTTTGATACTATAGAAAATACAAAGTTATTTTACATTTTATCGCAACAACAAAAAAGCCATTTTATATGACCTGCTAATAAAAAAATTCGGCAATTTTAGGTGTATTTTTATTGCCTTGAACATTATTTTTAGGCTTTTATTTGTGCGAAAACAACAAAATCAAACAAAAAAGCTTGTCAAAACTTAGAATATTGATAAAAATCTGTAAACTGCGTTATTTTTGAATGTAAAAGTGTAATTAAAAACTTAGAATATTGCAACAATCAACAAAAAATACAAAACTAAAACAGTAAGTTTATTCTAACAAAGTACGCATGGTTTAAAGTTTTTTTTTCTTTCTAAAAAATGAAAACGCTAATGAGCAAACTAAATATTTCAAATAATACCGACACGACGTTAGTTTAAATAATTGCAAATAAATTATATTTTTTTTTGTTTTAATCACACTTTTAGGGCTAGGCTCACATATGATCTATTTATAGCATGTATGTCTGTCTTATTCACAAGCGTGGTTGGTTACAGATACACAATAGGCATGTGCCATTGTATATATATGGATGTGAAAGGTATATTTAAATAGTAGTGTGCATATTTATAAGGTTCCTTGTATATAGAAAACAATCTGCACATTTTAATTTTTTTTAAGCATTTCATAAGCTAAAAGCCAATCCTTGACTATAATTCTATTGTTAGATTTAGGTAAAATTTATACATAGTAATTTTTGATAAAATATTTTATATATGGCAAACAATAAATATATATTAAAAAATCCAAACGGAAAATTACATCAAATTTGTATTTATCTAATTGCGTACTATATACAAACATTAAATCGCTTTAAAAACAGTCAAAAAGGCATATTAAAAAAATTGAACACGATTTTTATAGTTTAAAAAATATTTTGGTTTTCGTGATTTGTTAAAAGGCTTTGAGTCTTACTAAAGCGAATTTAAACAATATTTATTGTAATAAGTAAAAAAAAAACAGGACATGCCTATTGGTTTTATTTTTGTTTACATTTCAAAACTGTTTCATATAATGTTTTGTATTTTTGCAAATAAAAATTTTTATTTCAAGTTTTCTGTTTATACCTACATTTTTTGCAGGTAAAGCAAATTCTTTATGTGTTTTCTATTTCAAAGATAACACAAATGGTAATCAAAAACATTGTCAGCTAAAAAATTTTTTGACTAGCAGTATAATGCATTTTACTTATATTGTATGATTTACTGAGCATATATAATAATACTTATTTTAAGCAAAAACAAAAAGTTTATGTTTATAAACTTTTTATATATAACAGTGGCTCTGCAAACTATCTACGGCTACACTCCGTATTACTTCAAAACGCTTAAACTTCTAACATTTTTTTTTTGTGCACAAATTCATCATTGACTGCGAAAGAGCTACTTTTTTACACCTACTATTTTTTTTAAAATCATATAGATAGCAAAAAAAACAATTTGGAAATATTTTACAAAAAAATCGACATCTTGTTAAGTGTTTTATTTGATTATCTAGCAACCATTGTAAATTGGTTACTGCCTATATATGGAACATAAGTTTAACAAGTTTTTGGTCTGTTGCCACAAAAGACAACCAGTTTTCTTTACAACACGTGCTTTTTTAAAAAAGTTAAACATATATAATTGCAATCTAAAGTTTTGTGTTGTTATAAGCCTTTTTTACATATTAAACAAGTTTTTTTTAGATTTTTAATACAAACGTAAGGTTTTTATTACCAATTCATTGCAAAAGTTTACACTATTAGTTATACAATGTATTTAAAAGCTTATTAAGGAGAAACCCTCAACTGAATATGTAACTTTTTAATGATTTTCTCAGGCAATGATAGTTTGTCTTTAAGAATATAATAAATAAAAAATACTTATAAGACGCTCGAAAAAAAAAATAGCAAACTTAGTATTTTTAATGACATTTGAAGAAGTAACAAGCAAAAAAGACAAGCCCATTGCAAGTTTAAGAACGTAGTCTATTTTCCATTTCTTTAAGAAATTTCTGATGAAGAAAACACCCTCTTGATACTGGTACTTGTTAGCTTATTTTTAAAACGAGAACGCAAAATTTTTTTTGCGTTTTCCTTCTTAATCCTGACATTTAAAAAGTCCAAATTTTTCTTTTCAAGTATCAGGAGAGGGTATCGTTGCGCGCTTAAACAAAAATATGTACGACTATATCAGTCACGTGTGGTTAAAAATACAGTTTACTTTATTTTGTCAGTTAAGCTTTTACTTCAGCCTTCATTTCACAACAATAAGATTGATGTTTGGGTATAAGGACAGTTCTTTTTAGTCTTTTCTTAAGGTCTTCGTGAAGTAAACGTCTGTTTTTTGCATTGATAAATTATTTGCAGTCCTAATGTTGCGTTATGCACTAGTAAACTTACTAGATACCACAAGAAAAATAAAATGTAAATATATTTTGTCTACAAAAAAACCGACACTTATAAGGTGCGTAAATTTTTATTATGTTTTCAGTTTATGGATGATGTTTGTGATATCAAAAAGGTCTTCCGTGTTTATTTTTTTTATGATATCTAAAGCATGATGTTTTTGTCGCGTAGTATGCAATAAGCTTTCTCATTTGTTTCAATACTTTTTTATAACTATTTTAAATATATATTGCTTATTATTTAGGCTGGTAAAACATTTTTCAGCATATAATTTTACCATTTATGCATGTTTTAACAGTATCTTGGTATCATACAACTAGCAAGTCACATCCGGTTTACAGTTGAGCTCAAGTCTTATTCGTTTTCTTTATATCATTTCACAGTGTTTTTTTGCTAACAGGAGATCGACAAGCATAAACTATTTTCTTTTTACGTTTTCCAAATAATTTGCCCTGCCAAATCTGCTTCTACAAGAAATGCATTTACTATAGCATCCTCAGTGTAAAATAGACTTTTTAAGTTATTTAGATATAAAAACCGATGCTCACAATTTTGCTAGTAAGTGTTTTTTGTATGTCAAAGCCCTTCATTCTTTCTGTCATGTAGTTCTTACTTTTCTATTATCCCTTTTTTGTTAATAAAGAGTATTTGAAAAAAATCTGCGTATTCAAAATATAACTTATTTGACGAGTAAGTTGTATGTGCAATTTATGACATACGACTAGATTTTCTTTTGATCAATCTTTTTTTGACCCAGACAAGATATGTTGTTTATATATAATAGCATCACTGAGGCCCCGTCATGTTCTTCGTTTTCGGAGACATTATAAATAACATTTTTTGCATTGTTTGTGGTGGTTCTATATATTGGTCAATGTCTCACGTGCTCTCGTACAATGTTTTGTGTACCTAAATGTCTAATTGTTAATTTTATTGTAGTTTTTATGTACATTTATGCAGTGGGATATTTATTTTTCAACGTATCACAAAGATAAAAAAATGCGTGCGCATTGTAGCATAAATTTTTATCATGGTAATAGTTGCGCGTTCAATTATTATAAAATAAATTTTAATGTTTTTTTAGAACATCTGATTTTGAAGAGAAACAATCTCTTGATTTACTAAAAAGTTTTAAAAGCTCTAGGCTGAGTATTCACACTACAAAGATCTTTTTTTTGCAATTATATACTACTTGCCTTTTCCATATTATTTTATAACGAATCCGTATAGACAATTTTAAGTTTTTTGTAAATACCAATTTTTTTAGTCAATTTTCTTTTTTCTATTGTTCTTGCACTAAAAAGAAAGGGTATATGCCAATGTTGTATTTGTATCTATATGGCATTGCAATATTTTATTCTGATTTGATTTGTCTTAAGCACAAATTTGTGTATGTATTAAAGGTACAACATTGTAGTCTTTTTAAATATGTCATCACATATAGTCTTACAGTAGCTTTCAACTAAGCATTTTGCACTCTTTTTGATGTCGCGATTTACGTTATTCATACTGGTTTCTATTTCATGTAAAAACGATGCGTATAAAATTGTACTGGAAAACGAAAATATTTATTTTTTTAGAATATATTCTCAAATACATAAAAAAACATAAAAAAACAAATTTTTACTTGTTAAAGTATCCGGTTAGTCGCTGTTTTTAACCTCTGTTGCTGTTTAAATTCATCTTTGCAGATATACTAAAAAAGTATAAATTGTATGCATTTTTGTTATGTCAAATGCATTTTCGATACTCAATTGGTTTTTTATCAAGCTCTATAATACAATAAGTTTACAGATTACAGTAAGATAAATCTAAAAAATACAAAGATGTAAAAGTATGCTTAGAAACTCTGTTTGTTTGTTGATTTTTTATATTTGGTGTACATGGGATAACAAAATTCGACTCATGCAATAAAAAAAACCGCAGCAATCTTCTACTGTAAAATTATTTTTGCATTCATTGTTATATTGACTGCTACTATAAGCCTTTATTACCTGATTTTAACTTTTTTGACACAAAATATACACTATAGAAGCATCTGCTTGCATTTTATGTAGGTGGTCTGAAAAAGGCACAGTTTTGTACCTCGTATGCTGATTTTGTTGCATATAAATGAAAATTGTAGAAAACCACAAAAAAGTTTTATATTTTTATAATAATATATACAAGTAAAACTTACTCATAATCTTTATGAACCGAATAGTTTTGTTTGTTTTGTAAAACATTTGTTTTTTTTTATACAACAAAGAGTTCAAACTGTTCTTTTTTTACGGATAATATAGCTAATGCAATCAGAAAAAAACAAAAAAGCATTGTCCTTTTTATGTGTCTTGAATTTTCAATCTAATACATTAACGAACAAACAATATAAGGAATACAAATATACAAGAAAAGGCAGTAATTGTCGTTACAACGCAACAAATTCTGCAAAAATTTTATTGTTACGGATAAAGCCTTATACAGACCGCTTTTACTTACAGCGCGTTTACAATTTTCGTTTACGAATTTGTATATTTTAGTTTTTGCAAAGTTAAAGAAAGATTCAAATGACATAAATATGAAAACAACTGTACAGAATAATAAAGTGATGATGGGTTTTTTTGCATAATTATACAGACCAAGTCCGTTCCATTTTTAAAAAACTACACGTAAAGAAAAAAGAAATCTGTACAGTGTTGAGGTAACAAGTTTATTAAAAGAACATTCTTGTATATTGTAAAACCACATAAACAAATATGGGTCTTTTTGTAACTGTTTGCATGTTCTTCTGCTCCGTTCCTAATAATGACAGCTATAGAAGTCATGGAGAAAAAGTGTGTTAATAAAATTTTACAAGTTTTTTATATCGTTATGATTAATTTTTTTTTCATATTTGTTTTAGAAAGTTTTTTTAAAAAAAATTAACAAGATATGCCAACGAAAATATAAAAACATAATATAAAAAACAAAAAACTTTTTATTGTTACTAATAGAAAAATGGTTACGAAGTAAGTTAATACACATATATGCAGCGTTGGATGTTTGAAATGACGTCCAAAGGCGAAAAAAGAAATTAAAAGACAAAAAGGTATAAATTTTCTGCTCGGAAATTTTAGAAAACAATGGTTTTTGGTTCATATTTCGTAAAAAGGAATTTGGAGGCCTTATTAAATAACCAAGCGAGTTTTACTGTAGAAAAGCAATAGATAAATATAACAACAACGTCTTTATGTTACAAAGCAGACAAAACAAGGCCTATAACCAGTCATGTAAGATTTTAGTTTCACTTAAGGTATTTACATTAAGGTTGAAAAATGCTTCTATATGTTTTCAGCAATAATAAGGCTATTTGTAGATTATAAACTGACTTGGATTCGATGTCTATCTGTATGTAATTTTAACATATAAATTGCTTTAAGTAGACGTTTGTAATGTCGTAATTAGACAAGAAGAAATAATGTAAGCATAGCAGTTTTTTGATATGATTAAATTTTTAAATAAAAAGAACTAAGATTTTGTCTTATATTTACAAACATGAACTCTAGAAAAAATATAAAAATAAACCAGTAGTAAGAACTATTTTTTTTGGCAATATTTAATACTAAAGACGATTATAGTCTGAACTATTAGAGGTCAAAACTTTTCACAAAACTTTTTCTATACACTTTTTGTTATCATAGGTGCATACAGACTCAACATGCGATGTATGCCTTGATTTGACAGTAAGTATGTAAAATTACACTTAGTCGCAATTTTCAAATGCAAATTTGCAGAAAACCAAACGATGTTATTTACCGTATCTTAATAAGCGAATGTGAGGAAAATTAAACAAACATAATATCATTCTTAGAAAATATATTTTGCTTATGTCAATAAAATTACGCATATAATTTCCATATATTAATAAAGCCAATTATAACCATATACTACAAATAAAAGTGCGTTTTTTTACATGTAGAAGAATATTCTGCATTTATATAGTAGTGTTTTGCCCAAACAAAAATAAAAATAAAGTTGTTTTTTTGCATTCAGACTTAGTAGTGCCTTTTTTTTGCATATCATCCTTATATAAATCACAAAGAAAATGCTTACAAAAAAATTAATACATTCATATGCCAGTAGTTTGTCGATTTAATACGTTTGGCTTATTTTTATCTTTAATTATTGTAAACTGTAAAATTCAAGTTATTTTATGAAGATTTCTTTTTTTTGTGTCATTTAAAAATAACATATATACCATAAAAACTGGTTAATTGCGTTTCTACTGAATGATTTTTGCAAATTGTAGAAGAAAGCATCAGCGTGTAACTTAAATATAAACATATTGATTAATATTTTTTATTATAAGTTTCGGTATTTTTTTCCGCATTGCTATATCAAAATAGTAAAAACATACACCGGCTTTGCATTCAATACGTTGATACCTGACTTTTAATATTTTATTTTTTTATTTCTGTTTTTAAATTATCTATTAAAAATCAGTCCAAAACTTTAAAGAGGGAAAAATATGTAAAAAATTTATTTCTCTATATAAAGACACCGTTATGCTTGCTAAACATTGCACATTAGTTTCTTATCTTATTTAAATATATTTTGTTTATACAAGCGATTATTAACCTCATTTTTTGTAGTAAATGAATGCTTTTTAACTGCGTTGTCGCCTTCATAAGAACATAGCCCTGGTATAATTATTTATTTTTATCTTATTTTGCAACGACTTGTACAAAAGGCAGTTTAATTATCATCTTGATAATATTTTTTTTTCATAAAATGTCTTAGATTTTTTAAATCCTATACAAAACAAACGGATTCGTAGTTCTGGCATAAAAACAAAAGCTTTTTTTTGCTGTCAATATTGGCTTTTTTTATTTTTAAGTACGAGATAGGCAGTTGAAACAAAAAGACAGGATTTTAGAAGCATTTAAAAACACAAAAGAACTAATTATCGGGATCGCAAAATTTGGCATAAGAAAACCTAGTATGTAAAAAACAAAAAAATCATGTAAATGATGCAATTAATAATTTTTTCTTTTCTTTTAAAGTAGAAATAACATTATAACAGTAATATAAATTGTAAGTTTCGTTATACCGTATAGAACCCGTGGTTATGAAGGGAGCGCCTAAAGAAATCCGGCTTGTTCTTTTTTGTTTAGTTTCGTAGATGTAATATAAAAACAGTCTTCTGATTATATTAAACAGGATATAAAACACGGGCACTTTTACAAAAAATTACTTATGGTAAAAAAACAGGGTACCCGGCATCATAGCCGGCAGTGCGTGGCCTTTATGCGGTCATTTTTATTAGCAATTTATGGCCGTGGAATGTTTTTTACGGAGCATTGTAATTTTGTTTCATCTTTTACACCATTATAATGACAGTTTTACTTATATGCAAAAAATAGCAGACTTATGCAAGAACCAATAAAATCCTTTAATATTAAACATGCACGCATTAAGATGTACCAGGGTACGTTTAAATCAAACATGAAAAAATGCATGAGGTATAGGTCTAAAGTTGGCGCTTTTCAGGCGTTGTTTTTGACAATCGCTTGTCGTTGTTCTACAAAATATGACACTAAAACACAATTTACTATTAAAAAAACCTTTTCCAATTTTTTTTGGAATGTTTTTTTATTTTTGATTTTTTATCTTTGCACAAAAACACCGCACCGTGTATTCAAAAGCAAATTTTTACCGGGAGAGAAGCAAGGTTCGCTGCACCTTTTTATCTAGCTGTGCTACTGTTTTGTATACATCTATGCATTTGGTGTAAAAATTGGTTGCAAAAACAAAATTCATGTAGAAGGAACAAAAAAAAACACGAACTTAACTTTAAAACTTTTTTGCTGTTATCTTTGTGCAAAGGCATTAAAAAAAGCATTTTAAAAGCTTATCTCTGTATTTCTGCAAATATATATTATTTTAAACAACGCCTTAAATACAGCCTAGGGTGGCACCCGTACGGGTTAAACTCTAAACTACAGGTAAAGGGTAGAGGGTACGGGTAACGAGTACGGGCAACGGTTAAAAGGTCTCCGAACCATAAATATTTATTGGGATCTTTTTAAGCATTTAATACATAATTCTGCTTTTGTACAAAGGGTCGTAAAAGTCATTTTATATATAACAAAAAAATGCAACAAACTTAACAAAAGTATCAAAAAAAAACCTAAAAAAAATATTGAAAATGAATACAAGGATTATGTGTAAAACACAGTGTTTAGAAGATAACAAGAAAAATTTTTTGAGATGTAACTGTAAATGGCAAAAACTGTTTTTATATGCATTTTACAATTTGCCTTAACTAAAAATGTTACATCGGTATAGTTGGCAAAAAAATACACAATATAGACATGTTGATAACATTTAAAGATATAGAAAATTTTTATAAAAAAACTCAATTTTTGTTTGACATTATCAAAGCAGCAAAAAATCGCTTGAGACCAAAAATTTAGTTTTTATACATTTAATGTGAATTATGGTGTTAAATTAAACCCAAGGGAGGTATAATTTTTTAGCATAAGAAAATTACAATTATTTTGACCCTTGTCTGATTGTATGTTGTAATTTTAATAATCTCCATTGTATACTTAAATACCTAAATAAATTTCGTGATGCAATTTAATTGTAATTCACATTTTCAAAAAAAGCGGGAAGTAAAAACATAAAAAACAACGCCATTTAGTATCTGTCTTGCTGATTACCATATGACACAAAAGAATAAGTTATAGTAAAAATTAAGGACATGTTTGTTAGTATCTGCATTCAAGTAATATCCGGTAAAACATTTCCTAATAACCAGATATAAAATTTAGTTTATTTACGGAAAAAGATGTTTTAAAATGAAAAAAAAAATAATGTTTTTTTCATTTTTGCACGGCAAATATTCGAACAGTCATGAATCTTATTTAAATCCTGGATATTAACTATTAATTTTAGATACTAACGGCGTATGCGTTAGTGTTGGCGGAAAAAAATAGTATTCTAGACTATTTTAAAGACTTTCAATAGCAATGATGGTTGTTAACATGTATCTTTTTCTATATCTTAGCCAATACTTTTAAAATCGTTAACGAAGCGGTTTTCATATGTATGTTTGTTTTACAGAAAAATGGGTTTATGATGACAAATTATTACAATAAAAATACATAACTAATTTAAAGCTTTTAGGTAAAGTGACATATTTTGCCTTATTGCACATAAAAAACTTAAACTGTATATTTAATACTTTTTTCGTATAGAAAACACAATCACATGAGATTTTAAAGAGTCAACCATCTATTTTTTTTCTACAGATATACACGCACAGTAATTAATGCTCAACTATATTTTACAAGACTACACCACGAGTATTTAGTATCAAAACATTCGTGACTTGATTCTCGTATTATACATCAGTTGATTTTCCTAAAAATGCACAATATGTTTTTTGTGGTGTTTTGGTTGGTATTTGTTACTGTGTGTTTACATATCTATATAAAAATTAAATTGCTCTAAATTATTGTCAAATAACTTCCTTTTCCTGCTTGCACGCAAGAAAAACATACTAGAATTTTTTAGTTAGTTGCCGATTTTTAGTAATTTACTTCAACATATTTTTTTTATTGTCCTATAAATTGTTTTTTTTTTGCAAAAAAACGTAAATTAATGCAGATGATTTTCATGTCCAAAACCCGTTACGGGTAATTTTAACATACACGGGGTACGAATGGGAATATTACTGGTTTTATGCCATACAGGTTACGGGAAAATCGAGGTCTTTTGAGCTCACCCCTTACATACAGCACTTTAGAAAATGACAGCCCCGAAAACATAAAATTGCTTCGAGCTCTAGTTAAGTACATTTGTTTAATAGAAAAGATTCCAAATATAGCTAGCTACTGTCGGCAATACATAACATGTAGAACTAGTCCTTATACACCTTTTACATTATCCAGTTTATATTTTAAATGCGCAATAATGTGTTTTTTTGTGGATTGGATGACATGCATCTCGGAAAAAAAAAAACAATAAAAATTTTGGTAATCCATTGGCATTAAGCGTAATACACATAACAATACCAATCTTGTAGATAAAGAATGTTTTTATTCACGATTGTCATAGCTTTTTATATGCTTTGTTTATATATATAAAAACACATAAAAAAATTATAAGAAATATTCTAAAAGCGTAAAAAACAAACTAATTGCTGATAATTACAAGCACTTTAACTACTATAGACATTGATTCTGTAACTTAGCCTTTTATAAACAAATTTTATTGATTTTAATCCTTAGAAAAAATCTAGAAATTTCGTATTTCAATTGTTCGATAACCGGTTAATTTTTATGTGATGTATCAATATAATATTCACTGATTTAACTGCAAGCCAACTATATGTTTTTCATTGGTTTGGTCGAAAAAGCCGTTTTTTTTTACTTTATTGTTACCAAAGGGATCCATAAAAATGCACTGCCTAGTTTTAGATAAGTTTCCTATAGCGCTTGGTAGTATAATACTTTAAAACAACTTATATATCAAGAGTGATAGGTAAATTTTAAAAAAAACAGAAAGTAAACCTGGTTAAGGAAGGATTAGTTGATTTAATAATACGCAAATAAAAGTATTTTTTACCAAAACACATCAACAAAACAAAATCAAATTTTAGAATCTTAACAAATTATTTTTGACATGATCCAGCTATTTGAATAAGAGAAGGTAGCTGCAAACAAAGTAATTTCTCTAATGACAAAATACTAAATATATGTATGTTGCCCGCAATTCGTGCCATAGCAAAGCAGGATCTACAAAAAATTATATATTAAATGTAATATACAGGCAACTTGATATATGGAGCTGAAAATAAATAACATTTTTAGTGAAGTTATACTCATTTGATTGCAAATTTGTTATTTTAAAGTCAACTTTTTTTTAAATATATCAATATTTCGTTTTTTTAATGACAAAGATTTTATTTAAAAATGATTTTTATGTGGAATTCCTAAAAGAAAAACTGTTTGATGTAAGGATCCATATTGTTTTTGTATAAGATGATGTTTTTTTATTTTTGTACATACAATTACATTAAAAAGAACCAGTGGATTATGCAACTATGTAGCTATGTTTTTATAGTCATCTTCATAAATTAGCAATAAAGAAATATTCAACAAGAAAAGACATATTGATTGTTTTTGTAACATAATCATGCAGAAATACAAACAAAAAGGTCAACCGGCTACATAAACACCAACAGAAATACTTGTTGTCAAGGCATTAGACAAACTAGATTGCGATTAAGTACGAAACAATTTATACATATGCAAATATACGAGTATAAGATGATAAGTATACAAAAACATTGATGCTGAGGCCAGGAAAAAATATATAGTAAATGAAAGCTAGAAAAATTATTCAATAGGAATCGCAAACAAATACTTGTAAAATTATTCCGGCCCCTTTTAATTAAAAAATCTTAATTAAAGGAGCTAATTACTCATTATTCGAAATGAAGAATACAAAAATGGATCAGCATACAAAAGCCGTAGACCTTTTTCGAATAAAAATCGACGTTACATTTGCATTAACTAAATGCATACGTTGTTTTCATTGTGGAAATATGCTTGTTTAATAAAAACCAAAAAAACGTAATTCGGATAAAAACTGCATTTATATGCACATTAGCCTACACCGTACTGGTAAAGAGTACAAACAACAAACAAAATATTTGTTTTAGCGTATTAGACTATATAGTGGATAAGAGGAACGAGCTGTACCTTGAGTTTTGATTTTTTTAGTAAAACTACAAAAATTCAATGAAATTATGAGATATGACATTAAAAGAAAAAAATTATGCAGATACTATATAAACATACAAAAAAGCACTATAAAAAGTACGTATGCACTGTATTACTTATTTGTTTATGTCGCCGGAAAACCCTGTCACAAATAGTTTACATACACATCTGATATTTTTCGATCTAATAAATCAACGTAAAAAAAATTGCAACATGTATGTCTTTTTATGTGGCGAATTTTCCTTTTATCTTTAATATCACCGATAACGGCTCTTATTAGTCACTTAGGATGACGCACATATACACACCGTAAATTTAATTTTTTCTGCTGTATTAAACACATGATTCGTACATGCAGATTTTTTATAGATTTAGTAGGTAAAAACAATATAAAAATACTGTGTTTTGTATTTAAAATGTTTTAGAGCTTACAAAAAAAACTTTTTAAACTTGTAAACAAAATTGTTTCTTTGATTTTTAGTAAAAAAATACTTGTTTTTTACACATCTAACACCTGATTAACTCCCACATTACACTAAAAGCTTTGGTAAGATCTGGAGTAAGCGTTTAAAGTATAAAAAATATATATTGTACTTACAGTATTAGCCAAAGTTTTTTTTTTGTTTATTTTTGTGTAAAATAGTAATAAACCACCGAACTATAAACATGTAGTAAAACACTTTTTTTACCAAAGCAAAAAAAAAAGAACGTGCGACGAAAAAGAACTGCAATAATAAGCAATACATAAAAGAAAATATTGCTTGGTATTCTTTCTATGTTTTAAAACAACACAATTGGAATTTTATCTTTTATAAAGAAAATGTCGTTCTTATCAATAGTGAAAATTTTTGTTTTTTTTGAACACTGTTGATAACGTTCTATCTAACACATATATTTTACGTGCATGCATTGTTTAAGTATTATAATCAACAAGGCTGTAATACTTTTTATTTGATCATAAATTTGGCAAAAATGTATGCTGGAGCAGTTTAATTCAGTCAAATAGTAGATAAAATGTATGTTTTTTTTTGCTGAATTCAAAGTTCTTAGTGCTAAATGACTGTAAATAAATATACATAAAAATGTTTTTGCGAAGTAAAATCATCTTTAAAAGTTTTTTTTTTCTTTCAGTGTTCAAATATACACTTCACTTCTCTCAAATAAAAATTGCTTATATACAGAGTTTTGCATGCTGGCAGTTAACAAGGCTAATATCTGTTTTGCGTACTTAGAACAAAGATTACAATAATAATATAAGCGTACTGTGACAATTTTTTAAATAAAAGAGTATCGCAGTAATAAAACTTTTCAAAGTAGAATATGGCATGTGATATGCGTTTTAAATTTTATTCATCCATAAATTTTAAAAAAAAATAATATATATAAATTAAAAAGACACTACAAAATATTAAAAAAAAAACCCGTAATTTGCGCAAACATCTTTTAACAACTAAACCAGTTAATGACATACAGGTAATATTTCAAATGGGCTTGTTTAAGTGCTAATTTGTAGAAGCAAAAATTCTTTCTATAGAATTACAATTGTTACTTTACAACAACCACTATGTTTAGATTATAATTGTTAATATACCTTTGTATGTTTACTTTGTGTACTAATGAGCCATTGAACATTGAAATACCTGAATATGATCCAATGCAATTAATTGTGATACCAATAAATGTTGATTTTGTCTTTTTTTACTGAAGTCTTGTACTGCTATGTTTAAATGTTGTAAAACAACAAACTGTACACAAAAATGCAGTTCTTAACAAGAAAAACATTTTTTTGCAATATGTACCACTAGAACTGCTGCTGGTTTACAAAGAAAACATTTGGCATATTCATCGTAGCCGGAAGGCGTATAAAACAGTGCAATCAAGTATTCGTATTTATAATAAAACTTTTATCCGTGCAAGCCGTGTCTAAATATTTACATAAATAAACATAAAAAAGGTATTTTAATTTATATTATAAATTTAGACTATTTTTTACTAAATTTAGTTGGTTTTTTATAGTGGTTAGGACTTCTTTTTTTACCACTCTTTTTATTCTCAAGAAACGTTTGCGCTTGGGGTAAAATAAAAAGCAGTTACAAAATTACAAAACAAAATTACAATCAGTTTTTTTTGATCGTATTTTTTTTTGAAGGATTTTGGGTGTTAAGGTTTTCAGTAACGATTTTTTTTAAATGTAGATTGGTAGAATCTATTTTATACTAGTAAAAACGTTTGAAATACAATTTTAATAACTATATAGGTTATTGCTAGACTTCGTATGCCTATGTGTAAATACAAAGCTTTGCTTATTTGATTTTTAAGAATCATTGCAAAACGAGTGTTTTTTTAATTATCTGCATAAAATTTATGGCAAACGGTCTACGAAGGCAGTCGACGCGTGGTTTTGCAGGCGATCCGGCTATGAGATTGCAATAAAGCATTTTTAAAGAATTTTTTCTGCTATAAGAACAACAAAAAAGTGACGTATGCGCATGCAAGTAAATGAAAACGCCAAAATATTTACAAACAATTGTTTACAATGTACGAACATTGTTTTTTTAAGAAGATTTTATTTTTTTGCGTGTAAAAGACAATTGATAAAATCTTTTATAGGAATTCTCTACCGAGAATTCTCTGGTGTTTTATTTTAAAAGTTGCGTTACAATTTTGAAAAAGTGTTGTATTTTATTTAGTAAAATATTTGACTTTTTTTTTATTTATTTTATTGTATTACTAATATTATTTTATAAAACAAATCTACTAATAGGTTCGTTTGCATTATTCAACCAGAATAATCTTTGTAATAACTGTTTATTTTATAAAACTCAAACAAAAGCCTATTGTGTATGATTTACCGGTATATCTTTTTTTAGGCGTTTAAGGGAAACAAAAATATAGATAGAACTGCTTTATAGATGC
>JAQFYM010003289.1:0-19172 GCA_034694785.1 Agrenia bidenticulata | reverse complement strand
CTAATAAAAATGCTTGTACTACTTATATAATATCAATAGCCTATAGATAATATAAGATACACGCCCATTATGTATGCCAAAAATAAGTTTTCCTCTATTGTGGCCATATATGGCCATTATGTAAACTCATTTTTTTGGATTTATTTGCATAAAGATTAACATAATTTTAAAACTATTTTTTATGTATTGATTAAACACTATGATAAAATAAACAATATATTCATCTACATATATTTTGCTCATTTTATAGATTTAGATATAAAGGCGTAAATTGCCCACTATTTTGGCATTGAAAATTAGAGTATCCAATTTTACTATCTTCTTTAATCTATACGATCAAATTGGTTAATCCTTTTATGGCGCTTGTGCGTTTTAGATGTTCTCCTTTTGAACCAGGGACATAATTTATGTTCTTTAAGTACATGAGGCAACACGTTATGACCCAGGTTAAGAAGAATGAACATGCATAGTGTATAAGTGCCCATTATCTATCCCTTGTGTTCGGATTTTGTTCTATACGGATTTTTTTTTACTAGCGCAAATATTTAAAAAAAAACTTACTTCTTTTTGAGCGATAAAAGTCATGTAAGGGGTAAAATATGAAAATAATATAAAAATAAATTTTTCCATAATGGCCATACTTATATGGCCATATATGGGATATGTAATATTTTTTTCATAACTTCTAAAAAAATAAGAATAAAGTAATTTAAGTATCAAATCTCGTATAGTAAGGAAAGCCTCTTAAAATTTTTAATAGTATCAATTAGGAGAAAATGGCATATATTTTGATAAAAAAACATGTTTAAAAAGGGAAATAAATACAAGTTAAATAATTTTATTTAAAAGATACAGCGGAATAAGTATACTCTTTTTTTAATGTTTTATCAAGTATAATTTTAAAGGACTTTTTTTTTAAAAAATTGTTTGATATAATTTGCCCATTTTTTATTAATTTGCAACTAATATTTTTAATAAGAAAAAACTAAACTGCTTTTGTCATCAATATTCCAATGTTTCTGCATACCCTGCAAATATTTTTAATTTATTTGTAAACAAGAGTAAAAATGATAAATGGCTATGTTTCAAACGTCGATTTACAGGCACTTTCAATATCTTAAAATCTACAGGATGGTATAAATATATAGAAAACTGTAAAAAAAACTGTACGGGAGAAAAATGCTCATAAATAAGCAGCCCATATGTCCGTCTTCTTTAATATAATTTTTGCCATTTTTTTACGTAAATAGTAATTAAACAAAAATTTTTACACTATCTTGCATAAAACATACAAAAAATAATTGAAAAAAAAAACATACAATTTTATTATTATTTTTGTTTTATATTTGATTATTTTTTTAATTTACTATGTAACTACAAAACGTTTATACAATTCTTAAAGTAACACTAAATGCGTGTTTTTTTTTTAAAAAAACAGTTTATAAACTGTTTATTTTCGCAGTCGGGTTATAAACGATTTCATAGAAAAACATGTTTTTTTTTGTGTTTTTATAGTTTATAAACAGTTTTAAAAAAATTATGGCCGAATGGTTTATAGGGGATTACGACAATATGGTAAGGAAAAACACGGTAGGGTGTCAATAATTAGTTTGTGCACACTGTCGAATAACACACATTACGGTCTCGAATGCAGCCAAGCGCAAAACAATGCTGCGCAAGGACACTATAAACAGACATTTGTATAGTATACAGGGCTGATTTGCATGTTTTGACGCAACCTTTATGCCGTGCCTGTTATGTAACAGGACCTTATGCGTAAAGGCAGCAAAAAAAGCCATAAAAAAGACCAGCCAAATAGAAGTGGAACCCTGTGTAGCTGACACGCATACAAAAGAGTGAGCGGCTAGTACAAATCTTTTGTTTGAAACTTTAAAATGGTTTAAGTCTTTTTATAATAACAGTTTTTGTAAAATAGTGTACAAAAAAAAACCCTTTTTCTTTTTTTGCGTAATTTGCACATGAAGCTTTTAATTTTTATCCATAGAACTTTATAAAAGCCGTTTTTTTGCACGTTTTTAACAGTGTTTTAGTATAAACACATCCTTACATTTTTAGTATTGATTTATTTTTAATATAAAGGAAAGTTACATTAACCATCTTATAAAAGTATATGAAGAGTTTGTAAATCGCTACATTGTATAAAATACAACGTGATTTTAGTATTTTTGTCGTTTTTTTGCATATGAGTCAGAAAGATTCATCGGCTGCAGATTAAAATGCAGGGGTTTAATTTGCGGAGAAAAAATAGGGTTACGGGATATGATATAGAAATTAAACCAAAGACGCTAAAACTATGCCATCTATTAAAAGATTGATTATTTCATACGAACATTTTTTGCCTTTGGTACAAAACAATTAATTTTTTTTTTGAAAAATGTAACCATGCAGAACGGGGGTTGCAAACGGATTTTTTTTTAGTAAAAGCATCAACGATGTTTTTGCATGTTTGAAGGGCTTTTTGTGTGTCTTATGTCTTACAGTATCTTAAAATAGCAAAATATTTGGAAAAAAATAACTTTGTCACAAACAAAAAAGTTTTCTTACAAACAAAAATTTTTTCTTTTTGTCAAAAAACCAGGTTATAAAAAAGTTTTTTATAAAACCAAAAGATCACAAGGTTTTTTTGTATAAAATCATAAAAAAATAGACAAGCAACTATTTCTAAAAAACGGGTTTTACATATTTAAAAAAACCACACCTTTAATTGTAGTTTTACGTAGCCAAAATAGATTTACTTAGCATAAAGCAAACAAACGGTTTTAATTTAATGGTTTTATGTATTAAGTGAGCTCGCATAAGCTTTTTTTTTTGCTACCAATACCCATTTTCTTGACCTTTCATGTCTTTACACCGAGCTGTAGCAAAAAACCTAACTTTGTTTAAATGAAATCTTATTTTTATCTTGTTTTATTTTCCCTTATTAGTTAACATATGTTACCAATTAGAGATCACTTTTTTAGACGCATCATGCGTTTTTTGTGCGATTTTACAGTTAAACGATGCAGCTTTAAATTTTGTGACTTTTGCGATAATCAAATTCAGAAAACCTCACTAATTTTATAAGTTATTTACGGTGTTAGCTTAGAAGCGGCAAAAAGGATTTTTGACTCCACCAATATGATAACACGGAAAAAAGGATTTGTTGCTTTTTTGCTTGACATTTAACGATTCTGTACATGCTTGTATGCACTTATACTGTATGTAGTTTTGTATTAATTGAATTGCTTTAGTTAATATATTTTTTTTATATTTTTAGTATAAAAAGATGTCTTATATTTAAAATTATGGCCATTATACGCGAAGAAAAAATTAGAAGCCGCTTATATTTTTACGCTATTTTTTGACGCAAATATTAATCAAAACAAGTAGGGTTCTTTGTATGCATATCTTTTATGTTGTATTATCATTATCATTTTTTATTATTTGCAAATTATTTTTTGATATAAAAAGCGTATTTTACAATTTTATATCTTTTGCTTTTTTGTGACATTAAATGTTTCTATGTAACATCAATGAAAAACTCTGCATACTCAATGCTCAATGCTGTAATATAAATGAATAAAAATACAAATAAAAATATTAAAAAATCAGCGAAAATATCAATTATTAGTTGCCAATAAAAAAACAGCTGCCAATATTACGATACATGTATGTAGAATCCTGATTCTTGCTGGGTGATTTTTTTGGAAACTTAAATACAACATTTCCAATGCTCTACATACTATTATTGTCAAATGCCAGGCCTTTACTAGACATTATGCCTAAATATATAGAATCTTTTAACTTGAGAGAAAATTGGCACTTTTTATGGCAAATGATTATAGATTTAAACATATAAAAAAGAAATCTATCTTTCGAGCAAGCATGATATGCTTTTCTATACACTTAATATAGTATTTTTAACATTTAAAAAGTCGATTCCTGGTTCAAAAAAATCATTTTTAACATTACTACGAATTTTGTTTTTTAAAAAAAAAATAATCACAAAGTTTGCTTTAATAAGTTTTGCATTTTTATATGAAAATGCTTTAGATGTTTCAAATAACTCTATTTATACTAAATTTTTTAACTTACAACGACTAGCTAACATTAAAAAATGTAAAAAAAGATAGCAGCCGGCAGAAAATAGCAAATGGCTACAATTAATGCTACTGCAAATGTGTTGGATATAAGTGTCTAATAAAGGTGTTGTAAAAAACGTTCATGGACAAACATTACTTGAATAAAATATTAGTTACATAATTTCCGAAAAAAGTTCACCTGGGAAGAAAATCTTTCAGAAGACTTGCATTTAAAAGAAAAATGCCAAAAAAAGTAATAAACAGATGGGGTGACATCAAGTGGTCTGTAGAAAACAAAAGTTGGGTGAATTAAACTACTTTTATCCTTCTTTATGGTTATAATCTGCGGCCAAGCCTGTAAATCAATAAATCTTGTATGCCTGATCAACGTGGCTGCCCAGTACCCCACAGCTATTTAAAAGCGTCCGTATATAAAACCTTTTTTTTTTTTTTTTTTTATATATTTAGTAGATCGTTCATTTGAAAAATTTGCAGTGTGATCTATAGGCATTATTTTTTCTATGACTTATTTTTGACAGTATTAAGTTACAAAAATTTACAAAAAAAAATTAAATGCAAACTTTAACCGTTGAAAAAATAAATCGATCCCCAATTGTACATGTATTATTTTTTGTTTTTTTTTATCGCACTTAAACTTTTCACACAATAGTTAAAAACATAAAGAATACATATATATTTATATTTACTCGATCTATTACATTTTAATCGTCGTTAAAGATTTTTTACATTGCATTTAACAACCAAAGGATAAAAAATAATACTAAACATGCCAAAGAGATGTATAAAAGTAATTTTGTAACGTAAAAAGTAATATGGATTGAGCAATTCAATTTTATACCAGTAATTTATTAATTACTTACACCTGATTGTATAGCATAACAAATATATTTATATAAACAGCAACAACCGTTCTTTATACGTGTTTTGTATTGTGCTAAGAGCAACACTTAAATTTATACACATTTATTTAACGTACTTAGATTCAAGACATTGCATATTGCCTGCACGTAAAACCAAAACAAAATATAAATTCCTTTTTTTTAAAGATATAAAAAAACCTTTCTATTACAAAAGCCAAAAAAAAAACAAGGTTTAATTGCAAACTTATTATATGAAGTTGCAACAAAGATCATGTTTTAAACATTACAGACAATTTAATATATTTAAAGTCATTGTAACAGCAATAATCTTTTTTTACCAGAACCATTCTTCGATGCATGATAGCAAGCAAAAAATGTTTTCTTATAGCCTTACTATACTAAATAATACGCTTGCGTCTATTTTTCTTTGTATATAGTATTCATTGAATTTAATTTTCAACAGTGTCAAACATAAATTAAAATTGATAAAAATTGTCTGTGATTGAAGCAGACTTTTAGAACGGAGTCTTAGATGACGATATGAAGTCATAGTAGAACTGTTATGCATTTATTTTTTTCTCTTTAAATACCTTTTTTTCCTACTTGATTAGTTCGTAATTTTTCTTACCACTGACACATCAAATCAAATATCAGATTAAAATGTGTATCAGCGTACCAATTAGCGAGGAAGCTCCGATGCTGCATCTTTAGTTTTCTTTCGACGAACGTTTTCGGCTTTGCCGGACGTCGTCTGTACAGAAGAAGATCTAAGACACGCATTGTCGCTGTCTGTGATCGCCCGCTCTATTTTGTTTCTTTCTTTTTTCTGGCTGTCAAAAGCGCTGAGCGCAACAAATTGATCAATATTTATACATCTATTATCTATTTGTCGCTATCGTACTGCTTTTAATTCTTCAAGTAATTTGATATAATGTAATATAATAAAAAACATAAAAAACTGTTTTTAGAACATAGGGTTTTCAAGAGAAAATACCCACTAATATAATATTTTACAAAAAAAAAAAAGCATAATGTACAGTTCTAGCAAATAAAGTTGTAATGTTGACAATATATGTATCATATAAGGGTGCTTTGACAAAATGTTTGCGACAAAATGTTCAGGTAAAATGTTTGGAAAAATGGCCGAGGCAAAATTCAGGCAAAATGATTAAACTTAAATTCCGTTACTAAGTGACCGAAAAAAATGTACAGAATCAATTCGTTCACAAAATAGAGGAAAAATTTATCTGTCAAGATTTAGAGATAAAATATCGAGATATAATGTATAAAGATAAAATGCGGGATAAAATGTCTAGGAAAATTTGCTAGAGATTAAATTAAACGAAATAGAATGTTTATAACAAGATTTTAGTATAAATATCGTTTAAAAAAACCCAATGTTCTAAATATACACAACATTTTTATGAAGCAAGTTTCTCCTACACGAAAACCGTATCATACAGGTTTCAAAAAAACATTTGGGAAGGATGACAGGATTCCTTTTGAAATTTAATCTTACGTATGTGATCAGCTAACAATAGGCAATCTGGATCAAAAATGTGTAGTATCATGTTATAGTTTTTTTTTACATAACCATTTGCTGCTGGACGTAATTTATGTTATGCATTTTCTTTTTGGCATTTTTTCAGGACATTTTTTAACATTTTATCGCTATAATTCATTATAAGACAAACAAGTCAACAATCCTATTTCCTTGTTGTTTCTCTTCGATCATTTCATGCCGAATTTTTTTTTTTTTTAGATTTTGTAACAGAAATGCTTAGCCGACAATATTAACTTAAGCATATTTGTCCCGGAATTTTATCCCGAAATTTGCCACGAGTTAAGTTGTTTTATTTATTTTATATCGGATAACTTTCTTTGGCAAACTTGTTTACGGAAATTTCACTTACATTTTCGTTACGAACATTGTTGACCCGGAAATTTTCTGTCGGACTTTTGTGTTAAAAATTTTTCGCGAACATTTTATCGCTCACATTTTGTCGCGAACATTTTGTCGCGGACATTTTCTCGCGGAAATTTTGTCTGGTCACACATATAAGCTGCATTGCTACGTATATTCATAGTGTAAACTATAAAAAAACCTTAAAGGTTCATGGTAATTGGCTTTAGAATAAAGCGGATTCAATTTTTTGAGCGCATTTTTGTGTTTTACGTTAATTGATATAGAACCTTATTTATAATAGGCTTTTTCATAGATGCGTTTCTTTTTTGTTTATCCACTATTTAAATTTGTTTCACTATACTACCCTATCTTTTCTTCCAACATACACCAAAAACCAAGATATTTTTTTGCCTATGCATTTTGTCTTGTCTTAGGCATAAAAACCAAAAACTGGGATACCGGCTGGTTCTCCTTTATACCAGTCTATAAATTTGCATTTTGGCGTGGAATTATCTAGATAAGCATCAATGGAAATTTACGACGTTACATTAGTATGTTTGTGCCATATTAGGTTGCAAAAAACAATGTACTTGCTAAGTATAACATGACCATACACGGAAAAAAAAGCCACGATGAAGACCTTTCAGGTATATTTAAGCCCAGTATGCCGTCAAAAGCCCGGTATCGCCCGACCACCCCGGTATATTGCTTTATGCTTGTTTGGGCCTGGGCCTAGGTTATAATAAAAAAAATCGTTAAATTTCTAACATGACAAAAATAACATTACAAAAAAATTATGAATTTTTTTTTGGGGGTAATAATATGCATTCTAACGCCTTTTCAGTTTTAGAGAAAATTCCGGTTAAATTTAAAAACCTAGTAATAACACGATCTATAATCTTCAATAGACAATTTGTTTTTTTAAATTTACATTGTTATGTTAAATTTAAATAATTTTAGTTTGGTGCGGATACCAAAACTAAAAAGCATTGTAAAAAAATAATACTTAGTTTTTTTTTTGTTTCTTGAGATATTTTTCCGCAGTAAAATACAAATAAATAAAAATAATTGTAAAAAACATCCGTGTTTAATGATGCGTTAAAAATTTGGTTCTTAACATTTAAAATAAAAATATATAAAAAAATGTTGTTTTTCGTGTTTTAAATTAAAAAAAGTCTAGAGTGCAAGTTTCTAATGATTTTTTGTATTGTTTTCACGTTATCTTATATTACGTAATAATTGTAAAATGGTAGAAAATTGACTGCTGATAACAATCCTAAATACTAGTTTTTTTTGTTTTTGTAAATATTAGTCTCTTTTTTTGAAAAAAAATTATTATATGATTTTTTCATCTGTATATTTAGTCTGGTCACGTATAAATTTAATTTTTTATATTAGAAATACTTATGCTAAAATAATATTTTAGAAACCATTAAATCCTTAAATATTCTTATTAATCGCAAAAAAACAATCTAAGATTTTATATTAATAAGAACAAAAATATGTTCTATTTTTAGAATATTTTTAATCTTTGTAAGTAAAGATAATTATACACGAAGTATGTGTCATAAGTTATTTACTACTAATAACCACTAAAAAATACATTTTAAAAAGCTTAAAATGCATTTCCTTAAAATGTGCTACAAAAAGCTAGTAATCTGTTTATGTATGCAGTTTTTATACACATTCTTGGATTTAAGCAGATTTCTTCAATAAAATTTGTGTCAAAAACTAAGAAATTACAAAAATAAAGTGCATAAATTATACTTTTAATATAGTTATGTGCTAAATGCTATAAAGCAAAATCTAAACTGCATTATTTACAGGTATACAAAAAGTTTAATGTAAAAGCAGATGGTTTAAAACGTTTATTGCTAGTCTGAAAAAAAACTTATAATACTATTTTACTGTAGTATAACAGCTGTAACACGCAGTTAAGAAACAGAAACTGCCGTTCAAATGACCTTGCTGCGCCTTTAAGAAAACAAATTCGTATGAGCTTATAATGTAAAGGTTGTGTTTTCTGCTTTGCGCGTGAAAAATAAAGACCCAGTAAAATTTAAACTGCGTTTCAAAATTCAAAAAAAAAAAACAAGAATAAATTTTTTCAACCGTAAAAAATTGTTTGTCAGGGGTCTCGAATAAAGAAGAGGCCTTTGAGATGTAGAAAAATGGCCTTCAATGCTTAAATTGAACGTATGGCTAGTAGAAAAAACTTCTCCTTTATAGAAGCTATTATAGACGCATTACGTGTCTATTGTGTTTTTTTACGGCTACGCAATGGTTAGAATATATGGATAATAGTATCTGTTGGAACTTGTTGCAAGTAGAATATCGTAAGTAACAGAGATATATTGCCTTTGTTAAGTGTTGTTATATCATTGTTAACTATAAAACTTTTTGTGTATATAGGTAGTTCATGCGTGCTAGTTGTAAATATCAATGATAATATAAAAATTTCTTGCATACGTGTTTAAAACTAATCTATAAACCCCATTGCGTACCATCTGTTTTTACATGACAAAATGCTGACGTGTCAGCATATTAGTTGTTAATATTTTGCTACTGTCTAGTAGGCTTACCTTGTTTAATTTTTTGCTACACGTTATGGGCATTTTCATGAATGCATACTCTGTTTTGACCCTTATCAATGTCTGAAATCTCAAATAGTCCGTGTCAATAATCCGCAAATTTTCTATACTTTTATATTCGTGAATATGTTTAAGATCTTGCATTTACATTTATATTGCATGTTGCCTTTTTATATATGTGTTTTTTGTGTATATGGTTAGGTAAATATGGTTTTGAGTAGATGTTTTAAAGATTTCATGCATAAATAGTATATATAAAGCACAAATTAGACGTCTGTTTATACAAGTTTATAGTCTGTTATAAATTATTTGTTATATCGTCTGTAGTTTTATGCTTTTATATATCCGCATTATCGGTATAATTGATGCATTTATTCTGGCACTATGACTGCTGCCTGTTAGGAAACAATCGCCTTTTTATTTAAAAAGATTATTTTTTTTTTGCACAGAAAGTCATGAGTTCCATAAATAAGTAGTCTTTTCCTTGATCACTTAATAAAGTTACGGATAACCGCAGGCAGAAATCCATACATTTTCGAGTCCATAAATAATGTTATTTGCTGTAATTTGTAACGTTTTTTAGATTTGGGTATGACGTGAACCCATTTCTGTGTATGTGATTATCAGAAATTTATTTTATTAAAATGTAGTAGCAAAGTCATCTGTATCGTATAAGCCTACTATGTCATTAACTCATATTGTGCCAAGGGTATCCCGTTCTTATTGATTTCTTTACATATCCATACTTGCTACTCCTCTCTTTTTTCCGCTGACATTGATCACATGACGGATGACTCGTCGATTATTGACAGCGCTTCTTTGACATATAAAATTGCGTACAGCATAATAGATACAGTAAATACCGGAATGATCAGTTTATATATATTAAATCAAAATAGTAAATTACTCAGTGTTAATTCTTACGCAAAACCATCATGTTACAAAAAAATAAAACTTTTTAGTAAAAATAGCGGTTCTGTTGTTGTCCCGGGTAGGTTTTGTATCCTGTGGTTATAATAGCTAATTAATGCCTGCCATCGACTAACTATTGCCTCATAGTTTTCCTTTGGATGCTTTAGTTTTTTTATATGTGTATAGATTGAGATCATGTTGCCAAGCTTAACTTATTTACAACTTTGCATTGATTATAGAAAAGCATACATTTATTTTGTTATTGTAAGGTAGGCAGTTTGAGAAGCAGTTATCAACGCGCTAAAAAGCTAACAAATTCTTTACATTGCACAAAAACGCCACTTATGTCATGATCTACAGCGTATGTGCAAACATAAAATGTTTTTTAAAAATTTGGTGAATAACAAAGGTTGTTTTGTGGAATACTGTTTTATATTTCGTTTTATATTTTTTAAGTGTTATGGTTACTTTTGTAAGTATTATTGTTTTAAAGTTTTTCATATATGCTTGCTTTATGCATACGTAAATCTAAGACAAAATTTATGTACCAATTTATCAATCTAAGGAGTATTTGCCATTGTCGCATTGAGCTTGGTGCAAGCCATCTTGTGCCATTTTTGCTCTGTAAACCATCAGCTTTTATTCATGTTGCATTTATGATCATCATTAAATAGAGTATTCCTCGTTTTGAAAATTTGCACTTACTATAGTTTGTGTTTACGTAACACTTCATTAATCTTTATATAACTTCTTTTTATAATTTATACTCCTCTATAGTTTCTGTCATCATAACCATGTCATCAACACAAGTTTTTACTTCTTCAATATCTTGTAAAATGACAGATACCATGCATTTGCAAAATTTTGGGCAGTTTTCTAACCCAAATATACGTCGACTAAAATTATTTTTTTAGTACTGAGTACTAAATGACGTTTTGCATACATCCGTTGCTTTAATATTTACTTGGTAATATCCATCCATTATATCTAGTATGATGATTTTATTTGCGTTTTTTGCAATTATGTAAATCGTCAAAAATCGTAGGGAAGTAGTCATCTAAGGTCAATACAATTGTTTGTTTTTGTCTATAGTCATTGTAGATGGGTACGTTTGCATTTGGTTTTATAGCCACAGAGCAATATGATGAATATTTTAAAAAACTTTCGTGTATGATGTTACGTGAAAAATGTCTATATGAAACTCGCTTAGATATTTGTTGAAATTATCTGATAGAAAATATGGCTACCATGTTATGATTTGGTTAGTATACGGGTCTAAAGAATAAGGCAAATCTTTGCATGGTTGAAGAGTTCGAGATGTGTCTGCAGTTTGTCACAAAAAGGTAAGATTTAATAGTTCAATGGGGGTTTTTACATAAATGTGACTGAGTTAAGTTTTGATTTACGTATATTAGGTTGGTTACAAGTTTAGTATGTATAATAACGATTCGTTTTGAATATAGACAATAGGCGACGTCGACAATCTATTTTTACTTCTGCCTGATGTACTAAAATATATTACCGGTTTTGATTTGCGCCAAGAGATTAATAATTATGTAACAATTAAAAAGTATGTGGTAGTGCTTTCTTTACATTATAGGTATCATTCATCTCATTAGTACATGTGTGTAATTATCCGTCGTAAAATCTACTGCATATTGGTGTTGTGTTGGCTCTTGTACAGATATGACAAGATATATGACATTCATTACAAAAAATTATTTACACCTACTATCCACTAATGCCGATTGTCTTTTTGCAAGGTTGCAAGTACGTGCATATAAGCATATTTACGAACAAACTATTTTTGCGTCAATTAATTAAACTATGTAATATTAAGTTTGTTTACTATTTTCTTATTGGACATAGCATTTCGAATCCTCATTGTAGAACTGTTCACCAAAGTTAACAGCCCCTCCTAAACGTTACAGGACGCAGACATCCAATAAGTTTTTTTTTTTGCTTTTTTATCTTTTTCTGCTTAGAGGTTCATTTTTGCAGTTACGGTTTTCTTTTTCTTTATCATATTTATTATTCCTGTTACACATAAGTCAACTATTTTTATTTTGCAATATCTGTCGAGTTCTTTTTGGAAAACCTCTTTGATTTTTGATTTTTGTAGCAAAACTTTATAAATCATGGCTAAGCATCCTGGGCAACTTTTTTTTTTTTAGATCACTGTCATAAATCATAAAATCACTCATGTGCTCATACGTAAGTTTCTATCTGTATATTGGTGCGTTCATAATATGATATTTTGTTTTTAACAAAGCAAGAAGAAAATTTTCGCTATTTCATTTCATTTCTATTCTATTATGTATTGTAATTCTGCTTTGACAATATTTCAAAGCACGCTGAGCTAAGGTCTTCGTCCCAGGCAAACTAGTGCACATTGTACATACGTCTTCGACCCATTTGTACATGTCAATGTTTTACATTTTACAAACCTATACCGTTTTCTGACGGTTCACTTCGGTCTTCGGAATTATATAGTTATATGTGAATTTTCTTGTAATTGGATGTCCTGTAGTTTTGTTTTTAATTTATCATACTTGTATGCAATGACTCATTTTATCTTAATCACAATTTGACATCAAATTTTGACGATTTTTGCACGAGGGGTTTTTTTGTAAAAATCAAAAATATATTTTCTTTTTTAAGTGGCGTTTTATAAATGTTCGCTCGAATAATTTTGGTTTTCATGGAGCGTTGATGCGTGCTAAATGTAATTGTGCCTAGAATTATATATTTCTTGCATACGTAATCATATCGATATATATACCCAATTACGTGGCATATATACAGGTTGTAATTACAGGTACTGACGTGTCAGCATATTGGTTTACAAAAATATCTTATACTGCATTGATATTTTTGGTGAACAAAACATTTGTAATTTCAAAGGGATAAACAATCAAATACAGTAATCTTTCTCTATAGTGAAAAATACGCAAAACTAACTTTTTTTTTCATAAGTCTTGGGAAAGCGTGAACTATCATTTAAAACGCATTTTAACGCAACCAATCATGAGTTCCCCAATATGGAATCACAAAAATATAATGCCAAATAAAGTGATCACAAAAAAATATAATCCGTAAAGTGTTGAAGTTTTTTTTATACAAAAATACTTTAAAAATTTGTAAGTATACAATATATGGTCTTCCATTTGCAATGAAAATTTTCCACTATCGAGAGATTCTACAAATGGTAGAGTTGCCTGTATTTTAATACATCACTATATGTATTCCGAGCTTTGCAATTGTATTTTATGCATTTTAAGTATGTAGAATTCATACACTTTTAAAAATATTACGATTTCGAAATTGCGTAAATCCAAAATTATAAATATTCAAGACCGGGTTTAAAAGAATCTGATTATGCGGAATTCCAAGTAAATAAATTATGAGTGTTTATACTTTATATTATTTTTAGTGTCGATTAATTAGATTTTTACTATGTTAATTACAGATAGTTTTTATCCTAGAATAATCGAAATTATTAAAAACCTTAAACCCGAGTATTTAAGAATATGCATTAAACACTCCTGATATTTAAAAATATTGTCAATATGTCTTTTTAGATACTCGGCAATCTCAAAAGTAGATTTTAAATATTATAATTCTGAATCCACTGTAATGTTAAAAGTAAGAATTTCGTTACTAATGTGATAATTATATATTGTATCATTACAAATTAAAAAGCAATTATTTCGATTGATCAGTTTTTTTGACTGGGTTAGATTAATATCATTTTAAAATTATTAAAATTAAAATTGAGTTTTTAAAAGCATCAATATAAGGGATACTTACTAAATATTCCAGCAACGAAGAAAACAACTAAAAGTTCTGAAAGCGCAGATTACAATAAATACGGAATAGTGCACTGATAGGTTTGATAATGGTGAAAATACTGCAGCTACAATGTGGACACCAAAAGATATACAAAGAATAGTGAAATCTAATTATCATACACTAAGAAATAATACAATAAAAAAATATATTTCAGATAGTATGAATAACACAACTAAATTTCGGGATCGAAAACGCGTTGCATAAGGAAGTGGCTTAAAAATTTACGTCTATTGATGAATTACAATTCAAAGACCGACAAAGTTTAACATTATTGGCGCTTTTTTTAGTGGCATCGCAAAGGATTGGTTTCTATCAACGACACATAAATATTATACCGTAAAACATGGTATAAATACGCAACTTTTTGTACCCAAAAAATACAAATAAGGCAAAACTTAAATTGTTTGCAAAATGAAAGCAATAAAAAAGTGCGTACTTATACCCCTTTTTACGGTATGTCATCAAAACTAAATTTTTTGAATATTTCGATATAAATATGCGGCATCAAAAGAGAAAAAAATAATTGAATTTGCAATCATTATAGGGAAAGGTAAAGAGTACAATGAAATCTTATCTACCTATGTTTTTAAGATGCAAAATTGGCTTAAAATGTAAACATTGAAAATGAAAAGACCATTAGTAATGTGATTAATGGTTTTAGAAAGCAAATAAAAAGACAATAAATTTGGAGGAAGCCAAAAAAGGATGAAGAACTGTAAACCTCGAAATAATGAAAAATACGAATTATAATATGAAAAGCGGTTTCAACAGAAAGAAACGAATAAAATCCATATATATATAAAAGAAAATAAAAAGAAAAAGCAATAGCAAATAACTGCTAATACAACACACTAATAATACTAAAAATAATCCTTTGTAGGTATGGAATTCATAGGAATACTTATAAAGGATCAATTTACGATCCGAGCCGCAGGCATAGGCACAATCAATTACATGAGAAAGATAAAATGCAAAAATAAAATAGATCTGGAAAGGAAATTAGAAAGTTTGTTTAATCCCCGAAGGTAAACCAGAGGCAGCCAAAAAATGAAAGAAAAATCATTTTAACTATAAAATATGATGAATGTGAGTAACAACCCAAAAAAATGGACATGATTTTCAGGTTATGTAGTTACAGGATCAGATTCTAATTATATTTCATTTAACAGCATAAAAAATGTAAACTACAAAATCATTTAATTTTTTTTTCAATATAAAATACAGTCGTATGACCAAAGGTAAAATTAAACAGGTAAAAATATATATTTAGATATAAAGATTAGCGATAACAAATATAAATTAAAAGTTAACAGTGCAGAAACAAATGATGACCTAGTTATTCAAGAATCAAAATTTTCAAAAAAACAAGTTATAAAAATGCCTCTATTTTAGGTGCATCTAAATTGCCGATGAGGGAAACAATGAAATGAAGTATAAAATTATACGGATTATTAAGTCAAATACCAAAAAAGATTTCAAAAAAAATAGTTTTGGTGTCGAAAAATTATAATCATGCTGAATGAAGATATACAGACTAACAAGATTTTTTATTTGTTGATAACAGTGGTGGAGAATATAGGAGGTAATATTAATAAAATGATAGATGAAGGAACTTACTGGCAACGTAAAAGCAATTACGAACCTCCAATTTTTACATGAACTAAAAGAAAAATTGAAATAAGAATTGTAGATAAAGTTAGAAAAATCAATAAGGCCACAATAAAAGATAACTCTTCACTACCAAAAATAAGCCACATTTTTATGAAATTGGACCATACAATTTTTTTTCTAAAATAGATAAAAAAAAAGTGATTTTTTAATATTGCAATTATAGCAAATTCTATATCTATCCCTGCATTAAGATATCAAAATTCTTTATTAATATATTTCTTATGCCACAAGGTTAAGGTAAGTTCCGGCAACATTACAAAGAAAAATGGAAAAGATTCTTTAGCCGTTTTCGGGTAAAACTTGCTATTGCTATGTCGATGATATTATCGTCTTTGCAAAATATTTACATGATGCGTAGCAAGCATCCTTGTAATGATCAATAAAAAAAATTTTAATTTTTTGCAAATTAATTTAGAAAACGTGTACTTTTAACAAATAAAATTAAATTTTTAGATAAATCAATTGTGAATGGTAAGATATATCGAGCAGACGAAAAAGTTAATGCTCTCAAAACATACCCAATACGTAGAAAACGCAAACAAATGCAACAGTTTTTAGGATTTACAATATACTATCAAAATTTTATACCGAACTATGCGCATTTTGCGGCACCTCTTCATGACATACTTCAGAATAACAAATTTAAACTATCAAGTAATATGGAATTACAGTTTTTAACACTAGAAGAAATACTATTGAAAACATGAATATCTTGTGACTCTGAATTTTACGTGCCTTTCTTATAAATAACTGACGTTACGATAAGAGCATATCTTATATTCTGGCACAACTGAAATCGCATGTAAAAGAACACATTATCGAATGTGCAAGTAGGAAAATGAGTAGCGCAAAAATCGATAACATTGCAGCGAGAAAAAATTGTTTGGCTATTCGTGAAGGAGCTGAGAAATATATTTTATTTACTACTGACAAATTACTATAATTACTGAGCACAATGTTTGCACATACATGCAGACAAAAGATACTAAAAATATACGAATTGTAAGATGGACGCTAGAATGGCAGATTATAAATTTGAAATACGACAACAAAAGGGAAGCGAAAATGTAAATGCAGCTGTATTGTCAAGAAAATTTTTTCCTTAGGATATGAATGTTGAAAGAACATTAGAAGATGAGAAAAACGATTTTCGTGATATAAAGGATAAAATAAAATTGCTATAAAGCTTTTATGTTAAAAAAAAAGAAAAATTAAGAATAACAAATATAAGATAAACGAAAAAATCTATTATAAAAATATGGAACATTGAAATAAAAGGTTAAAAATAGACAACCAAGAGTAATTCAACAACTGAACAGGATTTTTTTTTTAATATCATAATGCCAAAATATGACCAGGGGTTCCGAATATGGTTAAGCCTTTTTAACAGGTATGGGTTTTTTCGCTTCTCTCATAATGACCATAATGGTAAAAGCGGAAAAAACATCAAATTTTAAAAAAAAAATCTGTAAGATTAGACATACTTTAGACATCTGCACTATACAGAATATCACAAAAATGTTTTTTAGCATATATAAAGCAGCCATATGACGTTAAGCAGCCCAAAAAACAACTCGAAGTATAACATTTTCTATAGCATACACATAAAAACAATTCATGAAATGTTTATTGGCCATTTTTTTTGTTATTTTGCATCATATGAAAACGCTTTTACGGCTTAAAATTTAAAACATTTTTAAACTTGTTGTTAACATTGTTTTCTTTTGTTAAAGAAGCTTTAATTCTACTAAAAAGCGTAAAAAATACAACAGAATATACTAGATGCACTAGTTTTGGTATGGATTTGCACTGTAACAGAAAACCGCAAAAGTGTGTATACACTTAAATCTATTACCGCTTTTTTTGGTAATTTTTTTTCAAACTATGTAGTGTTAATATAAAAGTAAACCTTATCGTGATAGTTTTCAACGAAAATATTGTTCACTCTAGTTGAAAGTCTTGAACGCTATATATTTAACTTTTTTACGCCAGGGTTCTACAAATATACACGTATTTCATATACATCTACAATAATAATTGCAGCCTGTATATGATGCAAAATTCTTTAAGAAACAGTAAATTTAAAACTTTTATATTTTTCAAGTCAACATATATATAAAAAGAAATAGTTTATATTTAAGAAAACATTTATTTTTTTAATAAAGCCATTTTATTTTTTATTAAAAGTGGTTTTTATAATTTAACTTGTTTTTTTCATTTTCTCATTGCTGAAACAACATCTTTAACATTCCACAAGTCACGATTAATATTAAAGAATGAAATCATTTCAAGATTACAGAAGGTCATACCTTTACGAAGCAACCCAAGCGTAATCTTCCCCAGACTTAACAGTCGTTCACATTGGTTTGACGTGCCACATATATACTTCAGGTCTTCATATTCTTCCACTACATGGCTGTTGTTGCGTGCGTTTTTTAACACTCTCTCAGCAAACACCATTGATCCACTTTCATCCATAGGTAGTATCACGCCACCAGTTTTAAAATTCTCCAAGGCTATAGTCTCATTTTATGTCATCCATTTTTTCTTTCCTTTTAATATCCTCCCGAACCAATTTCAAAATCTCTTGAATGTACTATAGTCGAATCTGCAGAAAGATAACGGGAAAAGGATGGATATCTTACTATCATGGCATCAAAAAGACATCTAATTGAATATAGATGCAGGGATTCTTGCAGTGATATCGTAACTGATTTTATATAACGAAAATCTGTAATGATGTACCTAATTAAAATATTTTCTACAGGATATGACAAAATTGCAGCAAGTCTTACATCGCTCTGATCAATGAATTCATGTAATTTATTATATATAGTTAACATTTTAAATTTTCCACTTCATATAGAATCATTAAAATGCATTGGTGATAATTTTGTTACTCTCCTCAATTTTCCTCTCTGCTTAATTTTGATAAATAAATCATAATCAGGCCTATTTATTTACGGGATTTCCGTAAATAGCTGTAAATACTTAAATACGGAACATTTAATTGTTTTGAATGTCTTATTTACGGATTTTACGGAAAACTTCGTATTATGCTAGTTAAAACGAAATCTAGTTACAAGCAAATGTATCCAAAAGTTTTTTTGCAATATCTCTTGTAACCTGAAAATGCAGTTTAAATTTATTAAGGCATATATTATGTAAAAATACTATATTTTACACAGAAAAACAAGCTTTTTTATACTCCATAAAACAAATTTGAAAAGATAATCGTAAAAAGAAGAATAAATTACACTTGACATACAGAAAAAAA
>JAQFYM010003288.1:0-19172 GCA_034694785.1 Agrenia bidenticulata | reverse complement strand
GTTTATGTAAATCGACATACTATAATGTGGTCAAAAAATATTGTGCATAGCTGCAAAAATAAGCTATGAGGCAAGTAAGGCTCTAATGCATTGTCATACGAACCATGTCGTTACAAACAATACTTTGCAAAACAACTACTACGGATACAAAAAAAAACATAATGTAAGATAACATTTACAGATTTTGGACATCAAAAGATTAAAGTAACCGACATGTCTAAAATTTGAATTACTGCATACTTTTTTACGCAAAAACTGGAATTTAAATAACATAAAATGCTACGGTAAAAAATTATAATATAAGTATCTTGACAGAAAAAGGGTTATTTTAAAGTAAGTTAAATGCGGTTTTTTATTGTCTTAAAAATTTCAAATATACTTTTTTAATATTTTACCAACATCTTAATATTAAAAAAAACCTAGTGGGTTTTTTTTATTAGTTTTTTTTTATGATTTACTACTTTCTGCGTGTATAAAACTACCTTTTGAATATATGAAGGCGTCAAAAAAAAATGCCAAAAATCACAGTATACTGAAAATTTTGCACAATACAGTCTACCAAAAAAAACTTTACAACGGTTATGATTAAGCATATCTTTGCTAAATATTAGTGTAGTGTATAATATATGCAAACATTTGTTTGTAAATGTGTCTTGTATCCATGCTTTTAATTTATAGCGTTTTGTGTAAAAAAACCAACGCGATTTGCTTAATATCGTTTTTAGCACAAAAACACATAAATTAATACATTTTTTTGTGGAACGGTATAATAGACTGTGTTTTTTATATACACTTTCCGAATTTTTTGTTGCTATGCGTTTAATTATGTCAAAAAAAAAAAGAAACCATGACACGAAACTATTTGCTGTTGTTCATAATGCTATAAATATACAAATCTCAAAATAAACAGATAATAACGAATTTTTTTTTTTTAAGATAATAATCGTAATTTGCAGTACTGAAAAATCCCATTGTCTAGCATTGGATTTGTACAACAGCGCATAGTTTTGTATTACACTTTTTTATAGTTTATACTGTAAAATTACATAAAAAAATATGTAAAAACTATTTTTCAATAAATAGATATACGTTGATAAATTAAAAAACTACAGATCATCGTATTTATAAGCAATTAACTTTGTCCAAAGACGATAAATCACGCAGTTATGACATTTTGCATGTATCTGCAATTGATTCTTGTAGGAATATGTGTTTAACCAGTTGTTATTCCTTTTTATGTTATTTGCTCGTGTTTTTGTGTTTAAGTACGACCCAAAATCATTTATAATGTGTATTTGGGCAACAAAATTCGTGCAAGGCAAAGCAGAGCCTACTTATATGCCAAATAAAACATAACCGTAGTATTTTTTGATGTTTAATTCATAACAAAACCCGCGCCCCACCAGTAACCCTTATGTTCAAATATTCGCCCGTACAGGTCAGGTTGTTTTTTTTGTTTATATTTTTAAATTGATCTGGTAAATTGTAAAAAAATAAAAAAAATACAATAAAAAGGCGTTTTATGCACTATTAAATGTTTAAGTGACTCTTGAATCATCAAACCGTAAAGAATGCCTTTTTGCACTGATTTCGTACAAAATTGCCTGTATGACGGCACGTGCCCCGTAAATGTATAACCCGAAACCCGAAAAATAGAAAAATCCCGTACGGGTCCTGTCTCAGTGTATAATTGTATTTTTTACTGGGTACAACGCTAGTATTTGCTAAAATCAATGTGTAATAGTGCAATATGGAGTTTTTTTGGCGATCTTTAAGGATTTAATATTACCATCTGAATTCCCACTTTTACATGCCAAAAATTTTTCCAGCTTCATATATAGAGGGTAACTACAGTTTTGCTATAATTCCTGCTGCAACTCCGACAAAATAAAAACCGGTAACGGATTGGAAAGTAATTCTCAGTACATTCTTAACAACCAAAAATAGATGTAGTAATAGCAAATCAAGAATGATAAGTTTAAACGCACAAAATAAGCAAAGTGTTAAATCACATGGCTAGGGTTAAATGTAAATTAAACTATATAAATATACTATGGTGTGCCGAAACAAAAAGCAAATTTTTTTGCGCCTAGAAAACTATATTTTATGTTCAACAAAAAAAATGTACAGTAAATTTGTATTTTGAAATTATTGGTTGCTGAAATTGACCAACGTACGAAACGTTATTAATCGTTCAGATTTTTCAATCATATGTATTTTATATTCAATATTTTTAAAACATCATGCAAATATTTTTTTTTGATATTAAGCAGTCTTTTGAATGTAAATGTGCAATATTTGAATTTTTTATGGCGGTTTTTGCATGCAAAAACATGCATGCAATAATTACCTTGATATTTTAGGCTCGATTCGATACTAGAAGTAATTTTACACACTGCTTACATAGAGGTTTAGCATTTAAGTCATTTAACGTACGACAAAAACTTTTTGACCTGTTAGAATGTTTATACGGTAAAATGTAAAAAAAAGAATAAAAAAACTAGCTCAAACATTTGCAATAAATTTAAAAAGCTTGAACAGATTTATTACAAAAAATGAAACAAACTGGCTATGTTAACTAAAACTGCGGTCTTTTTGTATCCAAAACTCGCAAATATTTTTTTTCATAATAATCGAATGATCCGGGTCGCGCGAAAAAATGTTAATTTAACTCCAGGTTTACATTTCTAGGTTTTTGATGTGAGCGGGCTGTTTCGTAACATAAATAGGGATACTTTGTTGGAATGAGTTCTAAAATAAATTATTATAAACTCGCTTAGAAAATACATTTATTATATTCTTAAAATGTCAAACATGCACTTTGTTAATACCTTGTGTAAATCTTACAAAAGACTATTTAAGCATGCTTTTGCAGCATCAAAGAGAAGTCTGTATCGGATTTTATAAAAAAGTCAACAGGCACAAAAACATAAATTCATATGTTATGCTTGTACAAGTACATTGCGTACAAAAAATGTATGCAAAAAATACAGCAAGTATACTTTGCATTTTACTAAGACTTTAAACTAATTGTAGATCTTTAGTTTTTAATAATGAATAGGTAATAGAAAATTTTGCTGCAAATAATACTTAACGAAAAAATGGACTGCGCAAAAAAAAAGTGTTAGGACATGAAGGTGCTACTATTTTCAATGTTTTTTCAGTTTAATTTACAAATTTTTTGTCCTGTTTTTAATTATAAAATTATTACGTTAGATTGTTTATGACTGTCCTTACTATTTGTATTTAGTGCGCATGTATACTAAGGGCAAAAAACTAATTGAAATTGTAATTTTTGTACAATTAACAATCGCAATCGCAATAATTATTTTTAGGCCTGTAAATAAAAATTAATTGCATTTATGTTTTTTTTTCCGAATATACTCATATATATTGTAAAATGCTTTTTAATACTTGACAAAAATACACGTAAAATAAAAAAAACCAAAAGAGTAAAGTTTTGAAAAAAAAAAGTTTTATGATGTTTTCTGGAGCTGTATATTGTAAATTTAGTATATAACCCCTGAATACGCAAATTTTTCTTTTATTGCATTCTTTTGTATTTTTTTACAAATAAAAAAGCACAAAAACAATATAAGTATATTTTTATTTGTTAATACTAGAAAAAGTCAATTCCAATTGTAAAACAAAAAAAGCTTTAGAACATCGACAGTTTGCAGAGTCATTTTCTAACTGCATTTACTATAACTTATTCCCAGGGACGCGGGGCCCGGGGTTCGTTTTAATTTTATAAAAAAATTAACCCTGAGGTGTCCCGGTTTTTTTATGGAGTTGGATATTATTAAGTAAAAGTAAAGTGTAAAAAAAAATTTACGGAGAAATCAAAAGTATTTTTTTATACTGTTTCTATAAACTTCTTATCGAAATATGACAACATAAAAAGTATTTGTCTTGTCTTTCTTTTAAATGATCATGCAACATATTTTTAACAAACTAGGTCACATAACAAACTTTTAAAGATTTAAAAAATGCAAAAAACTATAGGGTGTGTCTGGTTTTTGCAAGAAACCGTTTCTTTTAAATTCTGGTTTCTTTAAAAGAAATCGATTTCTTTTTTCTTACCCATTAAAACAGATTCTTTAAAGAAACTGCTCTTAGCTAGTTTCTTTTAGATTCTTAATAACAAGACATGTAATCACTATAAATTTTAGTAAAGAAGTTGTGGTTAGAGGAAAGTCAAAAGAAATCGATTTCTTATAAAGAAACCAGAATACAAAAGAAACTCTTTTTCGACAAACCAGACACACCCAATATTTTCATAAAATTCGCATTTTTTAAAATTTCTTAAATTTTTTTGCAAATATATAAAATATTTTTTTTGTCGTTCTACATATTTATTTTTTTGTGTCCCCTCAGAAAAATAATCCTGGCTACGCCACTGGCTACGCCACTGGCTAGCAGTTTTAAAAATGGATCTGATGTAATTTTATATAGAAGTAATATTATCCCACAATGAATAACCCAAAGAAATATGTATCGGTGTGGGATAAAAATAGAATTTGTGTTAATATATTTGTCGTTAGATAAATAAAATTGCGAGGATTTACTTTTATCAAGTATAAATTTACTTTGTTCTCGTACCCCGATAAGAATAAAAGCTAACATATATCCGAAACCAAAAATTGTCTTGGATCTAGTAGATAGGTTTTAAAATTGCTTTTGTCAGTAAAAACTTTGTACTGGATAAAAAAATACTCCCATGTAAGGGTCGTGTGTTAAACCGTGTATACGCTCCGAACAAGCCAGCAAAATTATAAATTAAACTATTGTTTTTCACGATAGTCAAACAGGATTTTGTTAGATGTGCAAATTACAGGTGTCTAAAGCAAGCTTTTAAGTGTTGCTACACAAATGACTAAGTAATATTAAGGAAACGATTATATCTTGCGTATGGACAATTTCTACAATTTATTAGATTTGTCAAATACACTTTTTACTGCAAGTATGCACACCAAATGAACTTCAGACAGCATCGAGCTTGCAAAACTCTTGAGTTGCTGTAATTGTATCAAAAATACGGATTTATTGCAACAATTTTATATAATGGTGTTAACGTTTTAACTATATGGAATTAAAGCAAGTACAATTATTTTCAACTGTCTATAAAGATAAAATGATTATAAAAGAAGCGCATAATTGGCGCAAAAATAAAATTACTGGTATAAAAAACACAAATCAACCGAACGAGTTTCATTAGCTATCGACATTTACAATAAAAACATAAACAGAGTTAGACTATTGCCTAATCTCTTAGTTATAAAACATTGCACGCGAAATTTTAAAGAATGGGATCGGAAAATGATTTTTTCTGTACTTGAAATAATGTGTCATAATAGTGTTATACTATTGATATCAAATACGATTAAAGACAGAAATGAAAATGCAAGTAGCATTGCACCTGCGCTTCTAGAATTACTTTTACCACAACCATTACATTTCTGTGCTGTATCAGAAACTAGAATAGACCGCTGCGTAGACTGATATTAAAATCATGTGAGATCTGACACCGATTGTTTCTGTGTTGCTTGCGATCGATATATATATCCCGGGGTTTGCTTTGTAAATTATAACAGTGATTAATTAATCTAACTTTGTCGGTACGGGCTCTGCTTTGCTATACCATCACTCTTCCTTGATTTATCTTTCCGGTCTTTTCATTCATTTTTATTATTATTGTTTTGGAAAATGTTGATAATTAATCTTTCAAAGTATACTATATCTCCTTGTAATCATTTTACTACTTTTTGTATATTTTCTGTGCACGGCTTTTATGAAGTTCTATATTTTACTGTTATGTAGGCATTTTCCAGCTGTATTCGTATATATGCGTCAGTACGTAATTTAATGGGGTAATTAATTTGACGTATATAAGCGTCCAAACTTATTATAGGAAAAATATTTATGGCCTAAATATACGTCATTATTTATGCAAGAGTAAAAGCAAGAAAGTATGAATTCTTAATCGTGAACCGTATTAATTTTATACACGAATATCTATTTCTATACAGATAGGGACCTAATTACATGCGTACTTTAAAACAACTTTGTATAATATTTAGCCCTTATAATTAACGCGCAGACTTATAAGATACAAAAGGTAATAAATTACTCTCTCGGCTTTTAGTACAAAATTTAACGTCAAAAATATGATTGGTATAAATGCATATATATTTTACCTTGTTACTCGTATACATGTAGGGTTTAAAAAACAGACAGCAGTTAGATTTACAATTCCTACAATTCACTATAAAAAATAAGTATGGCATGTAGCTTTTTTTATAAACATGTTGTAGTAAAAAAGTATACAAACCTTTCTGTTTACTTATTCAGATTATTTGCCGTTTGCTACCAGTATATAAACTGATTACCCTTAATAACTCGGACACTCAAAATACAAGTAACACGAGGCTTTTGAGTTTTGAGCGAGCTCGAGCGAGCTTAAAAACGTAAAATACAGGTGAATTACCGAGTTTTGAGTTTCAAGCTGGCGTGATTGGGAATCTAAACTAAAGCATTACCATTGTTAGTTTTCTGTATATAAAGTGTATTGTTTTGACCTCTGTATTACAAAAAAAAAAATTTTAAAAGCTCTTTTTTATCGATGACGCACTAAAGTACAGATAAAATTTTTTATGTGTGGAAATGTTATTAAAAGCACGTACGAGTTGCATTTTTATGCGGGGTCGTAGCTTTTTTTTACTGTACATCAAAATTATTTTTTTAATCGCGTTAAGTTAGAAAAAAACCGTTTTTTAAATGCTGTTACAAAAAAAAATGCGCTAGACTAGATTTAACATTTTTAAATTGAGGTTTTGTTACATGAAAAACAGTATATACGCACTTTTCCACTTACTAAAAGCAGTAGCGTAGCAAAAGACGTCACATGCCTTCTAGATAAAAAAACTATCCCTGAACGTAAGCGGGGTTTTTTTGATGGCTTGTAATATGCAAAAAATTTATTTTTTTGAAAGTTGGTATTTTTCTAGAATTTTTAAAAAAAAATATATTTTCTTGTTACAATTCTACCATAATTTTTTTTCTTTGCTTGCATATTTGCAAGATTCTGGCTACGTCACTGACCATGCGGCTATCGAATAAAAGTATTTGTATATGCGTCGTGCTTACGTTTTATTTGAATTAAATGCCCATTTATTAAATAACAAATTATTTAACGACTATGAGCAATAATACTTTCAATGATACGTTTTTAAAGAATGGGGGTATAAAAAGAGTTTTTTACGAAAACATATTGACTTATGCTTTTTATTTGCATAAAAATTAGACAACAGGCGACTCTTAAACTCATACAAAAAAACAAGTAATGTATTGTGTTGGGGCATTTTACAGTTACCTGCTGATCTGTACTACTAATCTACATCTGCAAACTTTTTTCAAGTCTTAAAATACGCAGCGTTCGTGGAAAACTAGTTTATTAGCTTGTTTAAAATCTTTTCTAGCGTATCATAATGTCTTTCTTACGAAAAACTTACATTCGGTATACATATAACGTGCAAAAAAACATAAAAAAGAACATCACGTTGCATCTTTTATTTTTTTTGTAAAATTACATACCTCGCATTTTTTATACGTATTTTTTATCTCGCATAATTTTTTCTTTGCAATAGTTTCTTCCTCTAATTTGTTTAAGACAAAAACTATATATGTCGATTTGACAATTATATATTCATTTAGAGTTAAAAAAACTGGTAATTGTATTTCTTTTTTATTTAAAAATAAGAAAAAGTGTTTTGTAGCGATTAAGTAAAATTTCATTCATTTCTTAAAGATACCATAAAATGAAACTACCCCTTACGTATAAAAATATATTTGCTGCATTGATGCAATACAGTATAGACAATAAATTAGTTTGTACGCTTTTTTAAGCTGTCAAATAGTCTCAAGAAACATCCAACTGTAGCAATTTTTGCGCAATAACAACATCATAACCAAGTTGGATGATTCTTACGAGTGCCACATAACAAATATATTTAATCAAACTTGCTTATATCAATCTCAATTTTCCGGAGCCTTTATTAACCGTTAGGTTTGTCATCTATTTTTTTTTTAATTTATCACAGAGAAAACGACCAACAAAGAAATTTAACAGCACATAACCGGCATTTATTTATTTAACCTTTGTATTTTTCCTACATGGCATAAATTAATGGGTTAATTACTAACTATGTATCTGCCTACTTGCAAAAACCGTTTTATAGGTATATTACTATAATAAGCAAAAAATTTGTATCTTATGTACAAAATCCAAATTTTGCGTGCATAAAAACAAGAGCAGTGTTCAAAAAGTTAGAAATTACACAAAAAAAAAACTCAATTACATTTAAAAATATTTGAATTTAGTCGGAAAATTTAACACTTAAAGTTTTTTTGTTATAAGCAAGCTTTAATGTTGTTTAGTTTCTTTTGTATTTCGTTACATTTTTATTTGTATGTATAACCTCACTTTCTCGGCTTCTATAAAAAATTTGCCGGTCACAAAGCTGATGGATAATCGAACCTCCACTATAATGAAGAATAGCTGAATAACAATAATACACAATCATATTTTCTAGCTGCAAACAATTGATAAACTTTGCGCGATGCAAATTTTCAGACGCATTATATAAATAGATATATGTCGCAACTTTATGTTTAAAACGTAAATATTTACTATAGAGAAGAATAATAATAGGTAGAAAAAATATGAGCGGTGCTATAAACGTGTATATTTAAACCATAAAAATACTTGCTATAGAAAAAAAGAAACTTGGTACATGTTGAGTAAACAGAATATTGGTGATAATTAAAGAGAAAAACATTAAACAGTCTTATAAACACAAATATAATTTTTTGCCATATCAATGTTTTTAACATGTATTTTCTATATAATAACATGGTACACATAACTTTACTGTAAGAGTAGTTAAATTGTGTTTATAGATACTTTTTTTAAAGTAACAAAGTTAATGTACACTAAAAAATGTAAATCAGCATCAGTTACTACGTAAAAACACGGCAACTAAATTTATCTTGTGGTTACCGCATTTTTGTTTTAACATAATTTAACTCAACTAAAAAAGTTCGCATATTGTTGCACTGTTTACAAATGTAGCTTTCGTATATATGTTTGCTTTTTCTGCCGCTATAAAAAAAAACGAATTGCAAACACATTTGCTGTGTCTTATTTTTGCACAAAAAAGATTTAAACTTTTCCACAAAAATGCGATGAAAACATTAAAATACTTATCGTGTACTATTAGGAAAGTAAAAAACAAAATAAGCATGCCGTTTTTTAGCACACAAAAACGCAGTTAACGACTGTAATTTGTGTCTACATGAATTGTGATCACATATAAAGTGTATTTTAGACCATATCAACATTTGGGTTACAGGTGTTTTGTTGTTTTATGCGTATGTAAATATTTAACGGGTAAAAAAAACAAAATTAAAAGTTACTCTTGCATCAATTATACAAAAAAAAGCATGTTTTTTATAAGTGTATATATTTACTATCTATTTTTTTAATGTAAAAAAAGCGCTAAAAATATGGCACAAATATGAAATCAATGCTTGCAAAATGCCGAGGCAACATAACGTTCGTAAAAGACTTTAAGTAATATGTAGTAAAACATTGTTAATAGCTTAAACTTTGGTTTGAATTATAGCAATTTACTAAAGCGTGTAACGGTTCGTAGAATGCTATAAAAAATAAATAAGACTAAAATCTAGAAACAAAAAGTTTAGCTTAGATTTCTTGACACAGGAACCTTTGCCTTGATGATTTATAATATTCTTGTTTTACAAATTTTTGCTTCTGATGAAACTCGTTTATCTTAACTGTGTATAGATTACTAGTCCATAATAAACTTAAGGTTTTGATTGTCGTAAAATTTAGTTCAGTTAAAAAGTCAGCTAAAAAATACATATAAAAGTTATACTTACTCATTTAAAATGTTCCAGCCTACAGATACCTATTTTTTTAACTAGATCATCTATAAAAATTATACAATAAAAAAGGGCATATCTAAAAATTCAATTGAGCGTAACACCACAGCTTCGTACCCATTTTTACATCTTTTTTGTCCTTGTATTATTATGGGTTTAAATAAAAAAAAAACGTCGGTTGAAGCAAAAAACTCCACAAGAAAGAACCAAAAACTATGTATTTACGCTATATTTCTAATACCTTTTTACATCATTAAACAGAAAAAACCTATTGTTTCATTCTATTACATATGCAATTTCGCTTTGCATTCGCTCTACTCTCAAAGTAGATTACCGCGTTTCTTTTACTTTGTACGCTTTGTATCAGTTTTATCGAACACATGATCATTTTATTTATATATAATTTTTGTAGAATATATGAAGCTCTCGCTTGTTTTACAAAACAAATAAGCTTTGTGGATATATAACAATTAAGAGATACGCGTTACATATACGCAAATAAAATCCGACTCGATCCAGACCCACAACCCTGAATTTTGGATATAAACTCGGACCGAAAAATAAATGAAATCTTTACTTGGTACTGAAAACGTATACTCTATATATAACGTTTATACAAAAATATTTACAATTCATAAACTGTTCTTTTGCTAAAGCAATATCTGCATTACAAACAAATTACAAAAGATAGTTACAAGCTTATAAAACTTGTATATATATGAAACAGTAAATACACATTTCTATTATAATAAAAAGTAGTAAAAATATTTTAAATTGAAATCACAGAATGTACATAAAGCGTGTCTGGGTTGTCGAACAACCGTCTCTTTTGTTTTCATTTTTTTGCAAAAATCAATCTCTTTTTTTCTTTTCCCTTTAACGAATACATCTATTAATCTTTTTTTTCATACTTTATGTTAAATGTTTATTGTGGTTTAATGTTTACGGGGGTAACATTTTACAAAAACGAAACGCTTATATAAGTATAGCTCCTGCACTTAAATGTATCATTTATGTATTCATTTACAGTTTATACGGGATTTGTATCTTTTCGGGGTTCTGCATATGTTTTTGTAATTACTTTTAAACGTATAACCAGTCTGTAACGTTTTTTCTGTTTTTAACTTTGATTATTCGGACGCCTCTCTACCCCAGTTGAAAGATTTTTTGGCTGCAAGATATCAAGGTTTACTAACATGTGTAAAGTGACCTATAATTTTTTATTGTGTAATTTACTATACTATAGATTAGTTTTAACAGTCGTTATAATGCATTTCCCAAAGTAACTAGTATTTTTCTTATAAAAACAGCATAAGTTAAAGGTTTGTAAAAAACCTGCAAAATCCTTATCTAGGGACAAAGAGTTGGAATCAAATTTAAACTTTCATCTAATCACATATGAATTTGTATAAACAAAAAGTTTTAATATACGCAAAACAAGAATAGAGTCCAATTATGTATTAACATACTCGCTACTCTGTAAATTTACAATCACAGAAGTTTAATTAACCACGCGTTGTTTTTTACAAGTATCGTGCTACAAAATGTCAACAAAATTTGTTGTTACACAAGTATCGCCTTTCTATTGCTTATAAAAATGTACAGCGTTTTATTATACCCTTTGGATGTTTTACAGTATAAAATATTTATGCCTAATGGACTAAATATAAATATGTAAAACGTTGTTTTTTATCAAAAACAAACTTGGTATAATAAACAGCATTCTTTGCAGTTGGTTAAATTTTAATTGCCTTTATAGACTTCAGTTTTTTTTTAAAAAATTTTTCTTGTTTTTTTTTGTGTACAAAGTATCTATGCAGGGGCAAACTAACAAAATTGGGGGCCCGAGGGCACTTTTTTAGCGGGGGCCTTCTCTTTTACAAAAAAAACGAAAACCTAGCGGCGTGTCTTTTTTTGTTAAAAGAACAGTTTTTACGGATTAAGTTCCTCTTAAAAAATAGTTTATAAATTTTCTTAGATGTCTTGGGCAGTTTAATAACACCAAGTTACATGTTTCTTAACTGCCTCCTAAAAAAACACAAAACCAGAGGAACTTTTTCTTTTCAAAGGCACTGTTCATAAAAAAACTGTTTCTTTTGACAAAAAAGAAACTCCTTAAGCTTTGTGTATGGCTAGTTTTTACAATATGTTTTTTTATGCAGATCTGTCTGTTAAAATAGGTTTAAAACTCAAGACTATTTATAAAAAACAATAAACATAAAAATCATTACTTGTCGGTGTTTGTTTTGCATTGACTTTTTTGTTGTTAGACTATAATTAATATATAATAAAAAATTTGCAATATCTGGACCTAAATAATAAATGCTTTCTTTTCTATAAAAAGTATAAACTTTGACCTTTCTGCATGGTAATTTTCTAATTAAAAATATCTTATACCTTTGCGCGTTAATGATTTTCAACATAAATCAAATGAAGGTCGACGAACAGTCGACAATTTGCGCATAAAAAGAGGGTTTACAACTCGCCAAATAAAATTTGTAACTAGGGCAAGTTCAAGAAAAGTAAAAACTAAAAAATCAAAAAATTATTATTATCGTGCATGAGCATATGCGCAATGCTACAGAATACGTTACTACAAGCATGATCTATGATATTTAGATTTTATAATTAACTGATTCCAACCCGACGTCTTACCACTACCCTAGCCCACCTAACATAGTCTTACCAAACCCAATGTACAATATTAAACTTGTTTGTACATAGTGCAAGTGTAATAGTATTTTTCCGTTTTTTATCTAACTTTACGGGTTGTTCTTGTTTTTTATATTTTTTTTCATTTGGCAAGTTGTCCACCTTTGTTTTTATTTTTACTGTTTTTGATACTCACAGTTGAATCAATATCAGAACTACAAAACTTTTGATTTAAATTTGCTGTCGTGTTGTTGTTATTATGTAACTGTGTTCACATATTACATTTACTATGAAATTGCCGAGTTTTCCAATTTCCTTCCATCTTTCTTTTTGTTTTTTTTTGCATGTTAAAGATCTGTTTTACTTTTACAGAGTGCTATTTTTTGCATGTATCTAACAACAAATATTATGAGTACTAACATTAAAATCAATGCTGACAATATGCTATTACAAAGTTGCAAATATATTAACCTTGATTGCCAATTTAAAGTGTTTAAATTGTGCTGCCTCATGCAGCTATAGATAGCAAATTGTTAACTATGTATTTCGTATCCCCGAGATGGGTCAGTGGTCCAGCAAGTCAAAAAAGTATTGTGGTCAAAAGTTATCTAAATTTTACGATTATAAATAATTTATTTTTCTTATAACATCAAGCTTCTTTTTTGACTTTTATATATGCCCTACATATTTGTTTGTTATGTCTTTGCAAAAAAAAAAAACATGCATGATAACAGATGTTTTTTTATAGTAAAAAATAATTTTTACCCCACACACACGTCTTTCTTACATAGTCTTTTTACAGTATTCATTTCGCCAGAATTACTAGAAAAACCTTGTAATTTTGCATTGAATAAAAATTAAACAATCAGGAAAACCAGATAACCGTTTTGGCCGTTTTTCATTATGTTGTAAATAAATATTAGTATTATTTGTCGTCAATCTAAAAAAAAAAATTTTAAGGCTGCTACAAATTACAATATAAATACTTCATGGGCGCTTTTAGAGCTGCAACTTTACAATGACGTACATTTATATGCAAAAAATAATTCTACATTTAAAAATTGCAAAAAAAATAATTACGTTGAATTTACAGTTTTATGCGTAAGCTAGAACGTAAAGAAGTAGCTTATAGCAGAAAATGGTTGCATAACAGTAACATATTGTAAAAAAGGTATATAACGCAAATACATGAGATTTAAAAGGTTATTTTTAGATTTCAATGTTTAATTTTTTGACATTACCACGTTTTTATCGTACATATACTGCTGCAAAGTTGTAATGTTTTTACTTATTTTTTGTTCACGCTTGTGTTATTAGAGTTTTTTGCATTTTTACAAAAAAAAATAACAGCTTTTTTTTTTACAACCTAAGAAAATTAAACATAACATTTTAGCTTTAGAAAACAATTATTTATATAGTTTTTAAAAAAAAAATCTTAAGGTAAAAATACTGTTGCAAACCAAAATTCAAGAGTTTTCAAATATTTCTGACTATCTTAAAAAAATATTTGAAATCTGTTTTTTTTATTCAAATATATACAAAAATAATTGTTTTTTGCAAGTTTGTACGCAAATCATCATTAAAATTTGCGGCCTCCTTAGCCGTTGGCCCGAGGGCACATGCCTCCAGTGCCCCCGCTCCCTTAGTCTGCCCCTGTATCATTGTCAACGAATAACACGAATTTTTTTTTTGATGCTGTTTTTGTGCAGAATTTAACAACGAATACATGATTTTGTATTATATCATAACTAAAACAACCCATGTTGTACTAAATTGTAAACGAGATTTAGCATTTAAACTTACTGAATTACCAAAAGTTAACTTGCCGGAAATTTTGCCGATAAAATTTTTTACAGCGTATAAAAACAGAAACGTGTAATAACTTGCATCAATGTAAAACAACCAGAACAATTTTTCTTTCTAGTAAATACTAAATGGGTTTTTCGTAACAAAGCTGTCTACGTATTAGACAGGATGTACCATTATTTTTTATTATTGCCAAATATCTTTTCCTTTTAAGTTATGTAAAAAATAATCAACAAAAAATAAGCTAATACTATTTGTGTACGCATATTACACGTTTTTCACGCATTGCAGTTACGGTTTATACACCATACTATTGTCATTTAGTTCGTGGTTAGTGCTTATTGACTCATCTTTGAATAAAAAAATTTTTCTTGTAAAAAAAACATAGAAAACCGACATTTTAAATTATGAGTAACACTTCTGTAGCTGTTTTATTGCAAAAAAATGTTGCAAACCCTATTGTACATTCTTTTGGTATTTTTTTACAAGAAACGCAAATTTGGGATTTATTAATTCATTCGGTTTTTATAAATAACCTATATGAAAAAAAACATAGACCATGACCAACAAATTATAGTAATGGTTGGATGATGGGCCGCTCCTAGCTCGATTATTCACAACGTGGGGGAAAAGGCATTGTCGAAAAGTACTTATTTATTTTGTAATGGTTTTTATACCATTTAATCTAAAACACGCATTATTCGTGACCATGATGTAGATATCATTTGATCCGGATAAGTTATATTAGAGCGTAATATTTTTTTTTTTCGGCATATTTCCCTAGCAAATGGCGGCTTCTGCGGAGGGCTTTGTTTTACGGCTGTTCCCTCAACACTCTAACTCGTGTTAATGCTTCGCGGCAAGTCTCAGGCCCTTCGCTTCCGTCTCAGAGGTTGATTTGCGTCTGGCGTCGCTTCGCTTCTGGAGCGGAATACGGTCCTGTTCCGTCGCTTTGGGTAACCTTTCTGATGCGAAATCATCAACAGTTATATTAAAAAAACATGCTTTTTTTATGCGATTTGGTCCTCAAAAAGAAACATTAAAAAAGAATTATTCTTTTAAGATTTTGTTTTTTAGACGCAAAAAGAATCTATTTTATTAATCCAGTAGAGAGCAAAAAGTGCATTTTTACAACTAAAAAAGCACGCTAATTTTGTTTTTTGTAATTCTTTACATAAAATAGTTGCCGTAATTTAGGTGGATAAAATTTCTTTTACTGTTTCGGTTCTACAAAAAGCTTTTTTAGCTTATAAAAACTATTAAACTATTAAATTGTTTGGTTTATAGGTACGTGGTTTGTAAGGTTTACTTTTAAGCCAAATGACTTTTTTAGAAAATCATATTTTTTGGCCCTATCTATTGTTTAAAGCATAAACAAATGATTTTGTTAGTATTCCAAAAAAAATGTCAACAAAACATACAATTATCTTGCGATAAAATGGTTGTGTAAAAATGCACATAGCACGATTTATTTTCGTTTTTTTTAATATGCATGGTTTTAAATGCATTTGCATTGTTTTAGCGATTATGAAGATTTATTGCATAACAATCGCCCAATAAGCTGCCTGGATAAATGTTTTGTTGCAATAAACACTTTTTTTTGTCCTGCCGTTTTTCTGTAACATAATGAAATGCCCGGTAACTGAGATGTTACTCGATATCTAGACATATGTACACTAATTACAACGGTATCATTCTAGACTTTATTCATGTTGCAATTACCAAGCTGTTAATTTAATTTTTTAGATGAAAATGTGCAACACAAAAACAATCATGACAAAAAATCTTGTGTTTTTGTAACTGTATCACAGAAATACAAACGTTGGTTGCGTAAACAGAACATCTCGCAATAAACTAGTATAGCAAATATTTTTATAATGAGTTTGTTACGCAAAACGGACAGAGCATATTAAAGACCAAGTATCTTTAAGTGTACGGTTATGCAAGGAATATGCGGTGTTATACACACTTTTTTTATAAAATTTAGTTTCACACACAGTGGGGTACAGAAAACATTTTAGAATTTACAAAGAACATATGTATTATATTGGGCTTGTTTTTTTTTGCAATGAATATAGGAAATTTGCTTTCTTTTTATTGTAAATACTTTTTAGCCCTTGAAATAAAAAATTGCCCATGTACTTTGCATCCGGATGAGATTCCGTAGTACTTAATCGTTTGTTTTCGTTAAATACAATAAAGTGTCTACAGAAATTTTCAAGTATATAAGTAACACAAAAAGCATTATATTTTTACGCTTTAAGTTTTCATAGTTTTTGTGTGTGATTAGCAATAAATAAAAACACAGACGAGAAACGATTACAATTCAAAAATGCATCTTTGTAGGTTTTTCATAGCAAGCTTATGTCTTTATGCGTGTACGCACGCAAAAAGGCAGATTATTGCATGTCTCTTACGAACGCGTAGTACAGGAAGCTACTGTTGTCGGCCCTCATATACAAATAGAAACTAAAACCAGTTTACACGAATAAAAAAAAAACCTAGTGTACATTGTATGTCAGGCCGTTATGTATTAACAGTAAACAAAGTATCAAAAAAAAAAACCGTGACAGAATAACTGTATTTAAATAATTGGTAATTACATTCAAAACTTTACCACCGTATGCGTAAAGGTTCTTTTTGTGTAGTAAATTTAAACAGAAAACACAAGCTGTATCGTATTTATTCTATTACACAGACAGTTCTTTTTTGCTAAACTCGCGCATAAAGCCCGCACTTTTTGTAAAAATTATAAAAATGCCATAGCGCAACTTTTAGTTTGTACAACTTTATCTTACATTTGATAACCTTTTTATGTGTTCCTTTTTTAAAAATATCGGATCTTTTGATACTTTCTTATGTATACTGTAAATTACGGCTTGCATATGAATACCTTTATCACATCATGTGATATGACTAATAATACGCTTGTCTTTACAATAGTGCAATATGCAGTGTTACATTGGTCGTTTTAATAGAAGCGGTGTTTTTTGGTTCTATCATCTACAACGCAATTACACCTTTTTTCGTTACTTTATCGCAAAACAAATGTGTATGAAAAATGACTATCTCTACAAAAACGATAAACAATTTGCTTCTATCCTTTTTTATCGTTATCTGTGTTACTTTGAGATAGAAAAAGAAATACACATATACGAAACAAACATATACTACTGAGAAAAAAGTAATAGAGTTACCTAAACCATGTTTACCGTAAAAAAGTGAAACGGCCGATAGATTCTACAATGTTCAGACACACTTACTTGAGTGTCGCTTACTTGCTGACCACGCACCCTTGTTAATATCTCCGCATTTTCTTGAATTCGCCTAGTCTTTTTGCAATTTATACAACTTTTTATGCATATATAGTATATTCTATGTAAAAAATGTTATGAATTTAAATATCAATTGAGGCTGAGGTCTGCATTGTCTCGGCTGGCAAGGTTTTCTAAATGCAAAAAATATAGTTTGCAAAGGCCGGCTTGCGCGCACATACCTAAAAATACCTGTAAATATTTAAATGTATTTTAAACAATTTTGGTTAAATTAAATACAATCAAGCGCCTCTATTAAAAAAAAAACTATACGCAAAAACAAACACACACACATGCATTTAGTTATTTATATACAGGTTTTTTGAATTTTGTAAAAATATGATAACCCAACTTTTGAACCAAATTATAAAAAAAACTTTGTTTTTATAAAGAAGATTTGTATGGTTTAAAAGTAACACGATATGATTAATTTTTTTTAATTAAAATAGTTTTTACACATTCGTACGAAATATATAGATTTAGAGGATTAAAATATACACTTAAACACGTAAAAATTTGTTGAATTTTTTTACAAAAATAATTAATATAGGCATCTCCAAAAAAGGTATAGCGTATATATGTATGATAATATTAATGCATTTAGCCGTAAAAAAAAAGTTTTTCCACGAAAAAAACCTATCATTTTTTTTTATAAATACAATACGTTAGTATAATGTTCTTTTTACTGCATGTTTAGCACTAGAATGTCGTATAATTGATTTATCTTTATATTGCAAGTAAATAGCATACTACATAATTTTTGTACCCATGGTTAAAAACAAAAAAAAAAAGCATATGTTATATTTTATACAGAAGTATTTTCTTTTTTGAATTCGTATTAAAACATTTCTATAAGTAAATATTAATTGAAAATATTAATTATAAAAAAGACGCATTTATAAAGACTTTTGCAACCAATGAAAAAAGTATTTGAAAAGCACAAGAATCATACGGAACAGGTTTTTGTGTATCATTTGACAACTATCCGGATTAAAAAAATATTAATTACGTATCAGGATTCGTATAACAGTAAGAAGTATAAACAAATAGATGGGCACACGCTTCAATGGCACAAATCGTAAATATGACATAGAAAATATGTGTATAATTGTGTCAGTTGTATTTTGAATACACTGGCAATCATTATTGACAAAACGTTGCAAATATAACGGCCTTCTCTCATAAAACTTGACATTACAAAGTATACTTGCAGTTTTACATTCTAACTACCGTCTTTCGCGCACAAAACAACAGATTTCTTGTTGCAAAAGAAAAAAAGTGTTGTTGTACAGTATCAGTATATTCGTCCTTCTCAGATTTTGAATCCTTCTTAATATGTAAAAAACATTTTGAGATGCAAACATGACTATTTGATGTTTATTGTTTTTTTTACCTACATTTTGTTTTTGTATTTTAAATTTGATAACATATTTACAA
>JAQFYM010003287.1:0-19183 GCA_034694785.1 Agrenia bidenticulata | reverse complement strand
TTTAAGAAAATCGGGGGTGTATTGCTAGCCTATTATTAAACACTTTTAACATCAAAGGAGTGAAAATACAAACTAATATACATTTTTTTTGTTAATATTTCTTCAATACAATGAACAAAACACTCATAGTAAAAATATAGTAACTTGTTTAACAAAAATTATTTTGTTTATATATCAAATGTTGATATAATCACTAAATTTGGTGCAAAAAATTTTGTAACCAGAAGCCATCATGTAAATCTTAACGATCAAAGAGATAATTCTGATAAAAAAAAATGAAGTTTTTTTTTGGTATCAATAAAATTTTGGACTTTATTGTATGTAATAAATCTCTTTTTCAACTTATATCCGGTCAATTTTTTTACACTGGTAATTTATGATTTTACACGCTTATGAATAAAAAAAATATAAATAAAAGATAAGATAAGATAATGTGATTTTGTCGCAATAACTGCAATAAAATAGTTTTTGCAGCCGTGTTGTACCCAATCTATATTTTATATTATTACATGCGTCTTTAGGCATTTTTTATTATAGTTTTTCTTGTATTTTTTTTCCAAGTGCTCATAAACATATAGAAAAATGTTTTATGATCGTGCCGTAAAAATTGAGAATTTAAAGAAAGTGTTTATAACGTCATATTTTATTTACTAAACATCGATTTTAAAGCTTATATATCTTTAGTCTATGAAAGTTGACAAGTGTTTTATACTAAGGTGGAAAAACGTTTTTGGCTATTATAAACAAAATTTTTATTTTTTTGGGTATTTTTAAGTATACTGTAAGTGCGAAAATGTTTTTGGTCAGCGAAAAGACGTTAAAAAATTTTTAGCTGTGAAATTTTGCTTACGCTTTATTAATGTGTATAAAAAAAAGTTTTTGCCATTAATACATGCCTTAAGTTTTATATTAGTGCATGTGCATAATTCTTTAGTTCTTTTTATTCTAAAATAGTCGTATCGACATTCTTTTTAATTGAACATAATTTGGGTGTTTAGAGGACACATTTTTTCAAAAGGCCTGCTTGATTATTTTGTAGGAAAAAAGTAAAAAACCACGGATATTTTATCATTTAGGCGAAATGACATGTATGAAAAGGTATTTTATATTTAATTTAATACAGCAATAGAAGAAATAAATGATATGTTAAAAATATTTCCTCGTTTTAATTCTTTATAAGCTCCGCTTTTAAGATTTGTTTTACGCTTTTGTACCAAAAGAAATCCAAAATAAAGTTCGTTATAATGTTAATTTTGGTTGAGCCTATCAATAATTTCGACTTCTTTGTATTAACCATAAAACCTTTCTGTTTATTAAAAACCAAATTGCTTATATAGCTGTTTATCTGATACGGTGTATCATATCAATCTCTTATCTTCTTATCAAACCAAATCTTATCATTGTGTCAAATCTGTCACAATTATTCATTCTCCCAAAACTATTGTAATTCATATTAATATTGCAAAATTTTATGCACAAACGACGTATCTCGTCGATATCTCTCGTTTTCGCACCCCAAACCGCGTTTTCAGGCCTTTTTTTGCAGCACTTTGTACTATTGTGTTTTAGTGGGGATGAACATGTATATGTGTAGCCCCAACAGTTAAGATCGCGCTTTTTGTTAGTTTAGTTTAAATAGCAAGCGTACATCTTAGTCATTAGTTCAGTTGTTATATTTTTAATAATAATCACTTGTTGCAACTAAAACTGCATGTGTTTTATAATTAATTATTTTCAGTATTAGAGTTGTCCTTTATAGCCTTAAAAATGGCTAGAAATATGCAGTATATACTAGAAATTAGCTTTTGCTTGTTTATCTGTATTTTTGTGTATAAAACTATAGGAAATTTTAGTCAAAAACTATATAAATAAAAAAAGTCCGTTAAGCCCGCTAGTAAGTATATATACCAGTGGCGTATCCAGGATTTTTTTACGAGGGGGGGTTTTATTTAATTTTTTTATATTTTTTTAAAATCCGAATCTCAAAACTTCAATCCAAAAAACGCATAAAAAAAAGACACCAGTTTTATGTTAAATTTATATAGGATTTTGTACTTTTTGATTTTTTTTGGTGGTTTTTCTTGTTTTGTACCTCTTACGTGCAGTATTATATTTTGATTTTATGAAAATAACCCTTTAGATCGCGTGCAAAGCAGTATTATATAATGGTTGAGCACGGATTGTCTTATACAATTTGTACCAACTGGTTTTTGTAATACAAGATCTCTCGAATGCATCTCGAGAGCGCGAAAAATTTGAAACAATCTAGGGTCGAGCATTTTGCTAATTCATGTCCCGTTTTACGACATAGACATGCAAAAAAAAAACAAACAAATTCATATAATTCAAATATTTTGTTATACAATTTGAATGCAGCGGACAATTTCTTACAACAAAAGTCAACGGTTAGAATAATTTTAGTCCAACTTAGTGTAGAAAAAAATGTATTAAAACGTTAAAGCAATGTTATACAGCTAATAGTCAAAACATAAATGCCATGCATAAGTTCAAGGTCGGTTAAAAAGGGTCGTATACGATTATTTTCAATTCTACTTATTAGTTTTTTTTGATACGGTTAACTTTTTGCTAGGGCTTGGTATCCAAATTTCAACATACTTTAACCATAAATTTTTGTAATCGTATGATAGCTTGGCTGTTTTACTATACAATTTTTCTTTTTGATAAAAATTTAAAAATTTAGGTTCGGGCTTTTTGGTACAAATTCGAATACATATCAAGAGGTTCTAAATTGCACTATAACATTTCAAAAGCAACCACTTTCACATTAATGATATGAGTTTTTGATTATACTAGGTACGCTGTGCCTCTAAGATGCTTTCATAATAGTTATCGACTTATGCAACATAAAATGTCGTACAACTACAATTGCACTGATAACGACATACAAAAAAATGCTCATATAAAAATACCAAAGATCATTAGTACAAAAAAATAAAGATGTTATAAGTTTTCAAGTATGCACCGGAGCCTTAAATATTTTTACTTTACTTTTTATAACATGCGCTTCATATAAGACTATATTCTATTATACAATCAAAATGCAAATCTCAATTTTTATGTGGAAATTCTATGCAATATCATAGAAAAAACTACTATCTACAAATATAACAATAATGGATTTCCTACTTGTTTGCAAGCTATTTTTACCATATATGAAAATTAAAAATTCTAATGCAACTAACAGTCAAAAAAACCCTTGTACATAATTGACTTTATATACAGTCTGTAAGCAAAAAATTTATAATACAATTTAAATAAAGAGAAAAGTAGACGAAGCAATATAAAAAACAAATATTAGGTGTTTTGATTTGCATTTTGCTTGTGATTTGACTGCAAAAAGCGAAGATGGCATTTAAACCGATATATCATGTGTTGCCTGTATAAAAAAACAAAACATTTCTACAATAACAAGTTTCCGCTGATTTTACCCTTTTGCTTCTAAAAAAGTAGTCGCCAGCATATTCGATATGATTTTATGTATTTTTAAAGGCATCAATTTCTCTTAAAGAGTTTTGCATAGTCTCGTAGCACCTGCAGACAAATACCTAAATCGAATTTTTTTGTGATCTGTACAAAACACGGTAAAAAATGTAAATACTATTTTTTTTTATATTATCACAACCTGCACGGTAACAAATCAAACCTGTAGAAACAGAGACGCTCTGTTAAGGCGTGCAACATTTATACAAAAAAGCATTTAAATTCAATATTTTTCGCTTCATATTAAATTTGTGTGGCATAACTACACAAAAAAATACATAGAATCAGCTTTAAAGTATTCTTTTAATATTTGTAATCAAAAAACATTACGGGCTGCTTTAGCACTGGCTTTTCTTGACTTGTTGAATACCACAAAAATAAACAAGTGTGTTTTGACAATAGGTATTTAAAATGTTTTTTTTTTATTTTAATGAATTTTATATAGAAAACCACGTAATAATACTTGCCTGCTCCGCTAAAAAGATGCCTATGTGTACCACTTGTAGGTATCTATATATACCAACAATTTGATTGTACCTTTGTTTACAGATTCATTATATTTGTTGTGGTCAAATAATAATACTTGTCTTAAATAGTAATATTTATATTGGTTGACTTAATCTGTCAAAGCAAAAAATATACTATACCTAATATGTGAATTGTTTTTTATTATAAAATATATAAGATTGCAATTTCTTGAACTAATATTGTGCAGTAATATGCATCTTTTTGACTAATTATACAGACTTGTGTTACTCAGAGTAACTAGAATACCTATGTGTTTCTTTAAATGTTTATTGTTTGTTTTTAGCAGGTTTTTAGTTATGTATAATATGAAAATTGCTTTTTTCGGTATATAGAGCATATAATTAACTAGTATATGTATATGGCTAATATATGTATCAAAACTCTGCTAGGTACTTTGTATCTCGGTTTAAATTTTGTATCAAGGTATTTAAGGCGCTGTTGTGACTGTTTGTTTAAAAGTACACATTTTTTTTATACTATCTAGATACTGTTGTATATTTATAGAAACCATGCATTCTGTGTTTCTTTAACATGCAAAATTGTAACATGTACAATGCAAGGTGCGTAAAAAGGTAACGTGCGCATCAATTTATATCTATGACAGTAATATATACTACATCACAGCTACTATTTTTCGTAGATTAACAGTTATGAACGCTATTGAAAAATAGATTTTATCTTTAAATGTATATGTAAGTTGTGTACATTGCATTACAACATAATCGAAAGCAATATTTTTGATCTAAGCAACATTATGAAGCTTTAAATTTTTTAAAAAACAAAAAAATGCGGTAAAATGTCAGATGCGAGTTAATCTGTAGCTGTAAATGTATTTTCCTATCGATAATTGTAAAGACCTGCTGTATTATTTTTCTATGCGTACGTCTTGATATCCTAAATCGAAAACTTTAGTTTCTGTTAAAAAAATATTTAAAACGTACCCCAACAAATTAAAACTTTTAAATAATTCGGTGCGTATTTTTTAACATTTTAAAATAATTACTGATCAGTTTTGTCACTAAATTCACACCAAAAAAAATCTTACCCCTTAAATCAGGGCAAGCTTTTATTTTTTATGGGGGGTTCAAAACCCCCCAACCCCCCCTGGATACGCCACTATGTCATGTTATAATAACTTTTTTGTTTTTTTACTGAATAAATCTTTTTTACATAAAAAAGCCATTTTCTAAAAGAATACAACTAAAAAAATTTGGAAAAGATATTTTTTGTAAATTAAGCCCATTTTCAAATTTTTATTTTTTAATAACGAATTAAACCAATATGTAAGAAATTTGTTTTGTTTAATTGTATGTACGTCGAAAAAAAATAGTTTTTTATAGAAAAACGTTATCGTGTTTTTGAGTTCTACATCAGACGTTTTAAATTATCAGAGCCATTTGCGTATAATAATAATGTAAATTTCGATTGTAAAATATGTCCATAGTATAAACAAAAATACCCTATACGTTTGTAAAAAGTTTTTATGCAAGAAAAAAATTATGCGTTGCTAGCAAAATTTTTTATTGTTTATGAATGACAAACGCGATTTGTTACATTCTGACAATAGTTTTTGTTGAAAAAAGTATTACTTTGCCTTTTTAAGAATGTGCATAAAAACACATTGAGAAGACAATGTTATTTTCATGCGATTTCAGCGTAATTTCTTTTATTATTTATACTTTAAATAAAAAGGCATATGTTACTAAGGTATTAAAAAAAAAAATATAAAACATCAAGTAAATAAAATTTAGATGCAAAAAGTGGTTGAATACGAATTGTTATCTTATCAAAGATAACAATTATTTAGTACTAATTCTATAAGAAACTTACGGTTAAACAACTTACCACGCAATATTATATTTTTTTATATATATAGTACGTATTTTGTTAATCTACAAAATATGGTTTATTTTCTAAAACAGGTAATGTAGAGAAAATTGAAATAGATTTGAGACGAGCCTTATCCGGTTTATTTTATTTTGGCCGTTTTAATTTTTAAAAAACATTTGTTTACTGTGCATTACTATGCAAACTTTTGTTGCTTGCTAGAGAATTAGTAAGTCTGTACGTATTTGTACATTACTTTGTATTTACATGGCATAAAGTATAATATCTAAAATACTTATCTACAATAAAAAACTGAAACCATAATTCGAAACATAAGAAACAGTGAAGAACGACATCGATAGTGCTTATAGACGCAAAAATGCTATAATAGGTTGCTTGACAACTTTTTTAGTTACATATAAAGCAAATAGTAGCAAGATGGGGTAGACAGTAAGCATATTCAATAGTGTACTGATTGTCAGAAAAACACAAAAAAATGCATTTTGACACACTTATTGGCTGTAACCGCGTATAACTAACATTTTTTTGTATGACACGCTTTAAACATGTTAAACGACACTTTGTATTTAAAAAAATGAAATTAGATGTCTGGTTTTTTTATATATAAGACAAATGCTTTTAAGGTAACAATATACTTAGCACGCTGTATGCATTCTACTAGAATAAAAAAAAATCAAAACAAGAAAGATATATTTTTGTACAAATGAAATATAACAATCCGTGTGAATGCGGCTCGGGTTTTTTGATATGTTTTCTAACCCTGATTTTCTTTTAAAACTTTTAAGTAAGGTGGTTTTTGTAAATATCGCTGTTTTTATCTCAAAAACTGCAAACTGCAAACAAAGTATATTAAAAATAGCAAACAGATAAACCGCTATTGTAGGTAATTTAAAATAATTTGTTTTGTAAAAAAACTTAGTATTCGAATTTTTCTACTGTCTGCTGTTACAGAAGTATGCACAACTTCACAGCAAGCTGCTATTTTTTTCTTGATTTTAAAAGATGCATTAATTGTTAATGACCTAATAAAAAAAAGACGTATGACAAGAATATAAAGACAATTCTGTTTTATGCCGTTTGTGTTTAACACTTGCTTTTTACAGTTTAGTCTTACTTATAATTTACTTGTATATAGTCGTTGAGTAACAAAAAAAGGTTATCCCCATAAAAAAAAATTGTTTGGTAATGATTTTGTGCAACGTGTGCTTAAAATCAATATTTAAGTGTAATCTATTGCACAGTAACCTTGACCCGTTATATTAAAGCAATTCATTTGTAACTTTACGTAAAATTGAAAAACTATGACGCAATATAGTTTAATATTAAATACTCAAATATTCTTTTTTTTACCCAAAAAACTCTTTTATTTTACTGTGATTTAATAAAACGCCATTTTTAAAAAAAAATTAAAAGGGGGGGCGGGGGCTGGACCCCCTTCCTACGGCCCTGGTTTAATGTGTTCTTATGCCATTTCTTTTTTATATGCATATTTGCGTTTTGTTATATTGTAATTAGATTTACGTTTATTGTTAACGCGTTATAAAAGTTACATGTATAAATATATTTTTTTGTTTTTTTTAAATGAGGTTCTGTGTTGTAGGTTAATAAGTTGTGTCCAAAAAGTAAAATTTATTTTGTGCTTGTTTGTCAATCTACATTAAAATCTGTAAATACAAAAAAACATTATAATGTAAATATTTTGTTTGATAAGCAAACAATATATTAATTATTGAGTTGTAAAATACTTTATAGAAGTAAAGTGCTTATACATATAATTTTTATTGACGATCAGATAAATCGTTTTTGTGCAAAGATCGGTAAAAATAATAATCTGTAACAATTTTTCGCCAATATAATGAACCAATATATTATTACAGCAATGTGTATATTCAATAGTATGGTTTTGTTTGTAGCTTTTTTATTTATCGATGCATATGTGAAAAAAGATTTGGCATAACTAAAGTAACTGTTTTTAGTTCCATTGATTCATTTATGCTTTCAAAAAACAGGATATATACTTTCTTTACAATTTCTAAAAAAATCTAAAAATGTATGATTTTTTTTTGTAGTTTTTTGTACTAAAATTATGTATATAACTACTTTTGTTATGCATTTATGGTTTTAAACAACTTTAAAGCTAAATTATTCTTTAAATACTGAAATTAGCCAAATAATGGAAGCCTACATTTTAAAAACGCAAATAAACATCTAATATTCTTTTAATAAAGGTTGTACGCTTACTGGTTTTTGCGTGTACATACAAAACAACAGTCACGTAATATCAAGACTTCTTTTAGTTTTTTAACTGTAAAATTTTAATGCGTTCAACGAAATATAAGTATATATTACTTGCACCACGCAATATTGGTTTATTGCACATATTTGTATTGTGTAGCATTGTAAATACAACATAATAAACAACACATTATTACAGACTCTGCTTCTGTCTATTTAAGATATACATGGTAAACCATATAAAAATTAATAGTTAAAAAACATGTAAAAACTGTAACTGCGGTTTTTTATAAGATGGAACAGTTTTTACTATTAAATTTGTTTTAAAAAGCCAAATACTCTTTAAAAATATTTTACCCGTGATAAAATATGAATTAAAATAAAAAAAAAAATTAACTTGAAAAAAAAGTGTTTGGTTAAATCGATCATTAAAAAGACTATGTAGAATAGATATTTCATAAAAAATATTCTTGCCATAGAAAATCCTTTACAATGTAATCAAAAACTTTTACGTAGCATCTTTTTAGAAAAAACTTTTTTTGCAAATAATGAAATTTTTACGCAATTATATATTACTTAAATAGTATTTCTTGAATACCTGATATATGAAAATTGTTGTTTTGCAGATGTAGTCTTTTGTTTGTTGTACTTCTACAACTTCATTAATTTTAGAATATAAAATAAACAAATAATATCTTAATTAAATATAGTTTTTTTAGCACATTTACAAAAAATCACTAGAAACATTTCCTTTTTTGTTTTTGTCTATTTTCAAAGTTGTTTTAGTAGTTATTGCTACTTCAATTGATAAAAAATCTAGCGGCATAGCTAGATTTAGCACGTGATAGAAGGTCTTTCAAATTCCACCTACTACAACCGACACCTGCAAAAAGGCTAATGTTTATATCTGGCAAAAAAACAAATAAAAAACGTTTTATGCCTTGAATATTTTACTTTTTTTATTTGTTTTTATGCAAAGATATAAAAACAATATTTTTTTACGACTGCCATGGACTTTTCCTGTTTTTACAAATAAATATTTTATTGTTACTTGTAAAAAAATAAACCTCTTAAATTGTGTGTATATACCGTTTCTAATAAAAAATATTTTTTGATTTAAAATATATTGTAAACATATTACTAATAATAAATAAATCGATCTTATAATTAAACCAATTTTATTATTAGTTTATTATAGCTCTAATGTCGGTTTATGGTTTTTAAAAATTGATGGACATAACAAAAAAGAGTTTTACCTCGGGTCGGCCTAAAAAGTCGTACTTCTTAAAATTTTTATAATCCATTCTACTAAAAATATTGCTTTTTAGTATTTCATAGTATTAAAAAAAAAACTTCATTGTTTAAATGCAAATTAATCTGCTTCCTTAGTTCTTTTTATTGAGTTTTCTACAATATGGGTTTCTTTCTTCGAGATAGAATTTTAAGACCAAGCAAGAATACATCCTGTAGTTACTGCTATATAAAAAAACATATTTTTTTTTAAAAGAGCAGTCAACATGGTGAATTTCAGATTATAAAACTTTATGGCATAACTTTTCATTTTTTGATTGATCAGATATACAACAAATTGACCCATGTATAGAAAATTATTTTTTATAGTTAAAAAATACACCGTAACATATAAAAGGCGTCGTTTGTAAAAACCGTTGCCCTTTTTGTTGTTTAATTACTACTTTTACAATATACAGCAAAAAAAGCGCTTAAAAATAAAGTTAGTTCTTATAAATACAAAAAACTATTTCAAAAATAAATAACAAACATATAACAGTAAAAAAGCATAAGTTTATACTTTTATCGTCGTTACGTACTAATTGGTGGCTCATCTTTTGTGATACAATAAAATAAATTACTATCTTAACATAACAACTAAACCAAGCGAATCAAGATGGTGTGCTTTTTTTTTGTTTATGTACTTTGGTATTTTTGTCGGACACTTGAAACCCTAGGTGTAACGAGGAAATGTAAAATTCGTCTAAAGTCAAGACTAGGGTAAGTATTTGACTTAATTTTTTAGAAAAAATCGAGTACCGAGTTTAAAATTAATTTATAAAACGAGTACTGAGTATTTTATGAGTATCTTTTAAACTAATTTTATTATAGTTACACACATTTTCTAATAATTTATATTAAATTTTTAGTAAAATATTTTTTTACTAAGATTCTAACAAAAGGCCTTATCATAATTAAATAAAAAAACTCATAAAGGCTTAAAGTATTGTTAAATACAATTTTAAAAAAAATAAAGCATTTTAAAGGTTTCAGTATAAATATCATCGCAAATAAACACATATAAAAAATACTATAAGACAAATATGTTTCAGCTTGTATTTATATACAAAAATTTAAGCAGGCGTTATTTACTTGTAAGAAACGTTTCCTGATTCTTATTACTGGTAAATAAAAATACAGAAAAACTTACTATATACACAGATCGATCCCAGTAATTCATCAACCGGGAGAGATCAGCATTTTTAAACTAAAAAAAACACATAAACATAATTTATGCCGTTCTAGACATATAAAAAATTATTTTGGTCAATTTTTGAATTTTAATGCAATATACATATACATAAAAAAGACCCGCCCTTTGTATTAGTCACAGTAATTTGTCTGGTAGCGAGAGAGTGAAACCTGCTTACACCTTTTCCTGGCACGCCAGGGGTATTGTAATTAGGGTTTGCAGTCTCGAGATCTCAAATCTCGAATCCCGAGACTCAAGGGTATTTTTTATCAAAAACGGAAGTCAAGATTATCGAGATATCCTAAGGTCTCGACTGTATCAATTTTTCTAAAAAACATAAATTTTATCTAAGAAGAAATTAAATGTGGTTCTTCGTACGGGTCATTTTTTATTGGTTTATATAGTAATAGAATAGCCCTTTTTGCATTTTATATTTACCTTTTATTTTTATTGTAAAGTTTTTCAATGTGTTTACTTAAAATGTATTTTTGGTATAATTGCCAAAATTACATTAAAGAAACATTGTTAACTATTGATTTTATAAAAGATTTGCACCGTAGATTTATGTGTTCAAATCGAACACAACAACTTACATGTCCTATCAGGTAGTTGGTTTATACTACAAAATAGAAATTTTTGGTGCCTATGCAGTGGCGTAGCCAGGATTTTTTTTAGGAGGGGGCACAAAAAAATAAATCAGCTAAAACGACAAAAAAAAATATTTTTTATTTTTAGAAAAAAATTTTAAGAATTTTTAAAAAATACAAATTTTATGAAAATATATTTTTCGCATATTTTGAGGCCCCAAAAAAAGACCTTCCCTTTAATTCGGGCTACGTTTTTTTTCTAGGGAAGGGGGGGCATGTCCCCCTTGTCCCCCCCTGGCTACTTTATGGATTTTATATTACAAATAACATTTTTTACGGTTTCTTTTTTTACGACCATTTTCTATAATTATATGTTTCCCGTGAAACATAAATTTATGGTAATAAAAGATGTTTTTATTTTATTGTATTGTATTGGACTAAATAAATATCAATTCTTATACGATAATAAATACGGTTTGTACTTATATTTTATATGAATAATGACAACGAAAAAACGTTACAAATATAGACTATGTAAAAAACCCTTACAATAAAAAGGTATTTTTGACCATTAAAAGACAGTTTTATTTAAAATATAGTATTTAAAAAGTGTAAAAAAGTAAATTAGCATATCAGCGAATAGCTTGGACACAACTAAACACCGATAACAAAATGAAACTACAAAAATATTTTTAATAAAACAAAAATATATTTTGTAGAAATCTAATTTATAAATAAAAAATACTAAAAAAACGTTGCGTAATAAATAACTGCTATTGCATGTGTATAGGTAACAGTGTTTTTTTTCTATTTTAATTGTTTATTACAGCTTTGCTTAAATGCATACGAAGAAACTTAGTCTTGGTTTTATTTGCTGAAGTTTTGTATTAGATAATAATACATTCATTTTAATGCGCCAAAAAAACTGCGAAACATGTTTTGTAATAAATTTACGCAAATATACATGTTTAGAATTACTATCTACATCTTTATTACTAAAACATAGTAATTAAAATACCCAATTACTTTACGACCCAAATAAGATAGACTGTAACAAAAAAATTCAGTATTCTAAATGTGTACTTTTGTGGTTTTTTGCATTTTGTATGCTTTATATTATATAAATACGCCGGTAAAACATTTTTGAGTTGTAAAATATCTTCTACTTAAAGCACACGAATAAAATTCTGTTTAAAACTAGAGGAATATTACTGGGAACACATTTGGCTGCTGCATCATAATTACAAGTTTTGCATTTATAGTATTTTTTGTTGCTGTATTTCGTCATCGCTTTGTTTATTGGTTCTGATGAGGTTTCTATAACTTACCATAATACAATGTTATAAACTATTACGCAACTCTAATAGTATACGATATAATCAAACCCGTATGCTTGGCCTCACAAAAACTAGCAAAAAGACACAAAAAAAGAAAGTTCGTGTTTTCTTAGACATTTAGGGGTTTTATGTGCAAATTTTATACCATGTCAAACTAAATTACTCGTTTAAACAAATTTTTAAATACAAGTATACTAAATAAATTTTTTTTTACGTGGATAAAGACATATGTAAAAATGGTTGATAAGTTGTAGATTATATATCAATAAAAACAAAAATGGCTGTTGAGCTGCATATTCCCTTTATCTTTTAAGCTTATTGCAATATCCTACAGCTTGTATATCTTTATAAATTTTTATGAAATGATGTTGTTTTTTTTGTCGACGCAACGTAGGTTCGGAATTATGAAAATGCATATAATCGAATTCCAAATAATTACCAATCCAAATAATTGAATTAATGACAATATTCGAATACAGAATAAATTTTTATATAGATATGTAAAAAACATTTTAAAAACATTTTTATTTTATTTTTATTTTTTGATCGTGTATATGTTGCATGAAAGGTGTTTATTACAGAGATGTGAACTTTACTTTGGCCTTTTTGTTCCTATGGGCACAAAATTGTTAATACGGGTTGTTTTGAAGATTAGATTGCCTAGGTAAAGTCCACATTGCGGGTATGTACATTCTACGTTATTTTATATATGGTCTATATTGTTAAAAAAAAATTATGCCAAAAAAAAAAGTTCAGACCCGGATACTTATGCAAGGATCCAAAAAACAGGCATATTCAAAAGTTCTAATGGCAATAAGCAGCAAATTTAGAAAACGGAAACAGTAATATGACAAAATGAAATGTCTTCTAATAGTTTTTTTATTGAAGTTTTAAACATTTCGTACATCAAAAATGGTTTGCGATAATATTGGTTTTCTCATTTGTAACCTTATACATTTAATTATAAAAACGTGGGTAGAGTGTTGTGTACATTTTAAAAACAATATCCTTTGCCTTCCTGTGTTTGCTCTGTGCAAAAAAAGTTGTTCTACATTATTATTTGTTTTTGTTTGTTGAAAAACACAAATGTTGCAAAAATAAATGTTACAAATATGAATTATTTTTTAGATTTTTACTGCCAATAAAAAACCAAATTTATAGATAAATTATTCAAATAGATTTCAAGAAATCGATTATGCGAATATCCCAAAAAAGTCTGGATAGTTCGATTACTCAATTAATCGAATATTCGAATTCCGAACTCTACACGCACCTTATTTAAACAGATTTACTTTACATATTATACAAAATTTAGTTCGTAAAGCCAAAAAAACAAATTTACAAATTGTTACCAACCTATAACTGCATATTTGTTAGTAGTTTTTTTTGCGCGGTATTTTTTTCGCTGTTTTAATGTATGTCAACTAGAAAAAACATCTTGCGTTGCAAGAAAAATTTTTAAAAATATTCTTTTGAAATTAATTAATAATATAAAGAACTATTTTGTTTTAGGAAAAAATTTCGGTAAAAAAAAATGCTTTTTAAAAATAAAATATGCTTTTGTACTATAAAAAAACAATTTTTACATGAAAATTGTTAATTGCGAAGAACTTGTACCCCTTCCTATAGTATATTGCATTTAACCTGTGTGTTCCCAGTTTATATAACAAGCTTTTATTATTGAAACAATATGTTAATAGTACGACAATATACATTCATGTACCTTTTTGGCTGCATAATTATTTCGTATGTTAATAATCACAAATAAAAAAAAAAATTAAGTTGTGTTATGATGTGTAAATTTTACGAAACAAGTAGTTACGAAACACATATGAATAGTTTGGCAGATTTTACTCAAAACCGCCTTTTAAAAATATTGAATTCGTCGACTTATTAGGCTAGGCAAATTTCAAGCTGCAATCGGCAAATTAATGTTAGCGAAAACACAATTCGCAAGCTAATTTGACTAAAAAAATATACATGCTTTTATATATATATTCTTACAGAAACAATAGTCAACAAACTGATACTGCAATGCAGGCCGCGTATCGTAATAAATAATACATTGTTACTAAAAACATTTTACAGAAAATACAGGGATTCATAATATTTAGTAAAACTGTTTTTACCAACGTTACTTTTTGTATATTACTTGCCTTCAAAGCTTTGCAAAACAAGTATCCCGGTTACAAGGCATGTTCGTAAAAGTTTACGATATAAATACAGAAACAAAGTCTACTAAAAGCGGCAAAACTGCTATAATAAGTAAATTTGTTTTTCCTTATAAAACACAGAAGCGTTTTGTGCGTAGAACGCAATCAAACTGTGCAAAGCTTTTTTTAGTAGACGAGTACCACAAAAATATACGAACGAAATAAAACCAATGTTATGGGGCAAACAACACAAGTTTTTGACTTGAAACGTATCTTAATTTGATTTTTTGTAATTTGCAAAAAAAAATATCCATACAATACAAAGACAAACATGCAATTGTCGCAAAGGTATTGTTTAAAAACATTAATTTTGTACTTATTGTCATATTTTTATTAATGAGTGTTTTTTTCTACTTTCTGTGTTTAAAATTGTTCCGCATCAATATTTTTAGACTGTAAATATTTTTTACAAAATTTTTACCGTGAGAAAGTAACAGACGTGACTGATATGCAACAACGATGCCAATCAAAGATTTTGACTTTTTTTTTTGTACTGAACCTTTATAAACTTTTTGTGTTTTATAATGTAATAATAATATAAATCTGTAGCAAATAAATTATAAGAAAAATTTTTTAAGTCTTAAGTAGTCGATAAAACAAAGCATGCATATACATTTTGTACAAAAATTCTTTAATACCAAAAAAAAAAAAACCTTGCGACCCAAAAAAGAAATGCCATCTATAGTTTGAGCAACGCTATTCTAAGGAACAGCCCTTTGTCTGATTTTACGTAGAAGAAAACTATTACATACCTTACAAAAAACAGGATATGAACTGTGTATTGCCAGACAGGTTTTTTTCAAAAAAAAAAGGTTAAGGCTATGCTTTCTGATATAGATTTTGTATTTGTCTTGTCTTTATTCTCATTAATGTTGTTTTCTATGTTAATTTTAGGGTCTTGTAAATAAAGAAATATCAATTAGTAATGACTCAATACCACGAATAAAGTAATTTCTCTTTATTTGTATTTTAAATATATTAAACAAAACTTTTGATTAATATAGTGACAAATTTTATTAAAGTCTTTTTTAGTTATGTCCATAAATTTCCGACCTCTGATAGGAAAAACTTAAAAAGGTCTTCTGTTTTAAGCGAATTGATAGTTGATTTATGTAGAACTAACGCAGGGTGTGAATGCCAACTAAAAGGTTAAAGACTCCTGGAAACCTTAGATTTAAGTTGCAATCTATTGCAATAAAATCATTTTACATTGAATAAAAAGGTCTGAAAATGTATACTAAAATGTTAATAAAATTATATTTTTAACCGATATATGCCTTTTGATTGTTCTGATATACTTAATAATCTTTATATTTGCTGCAACAGAAAAAAGTGATAATCAACAAAAAGTATAAAATATATCGGATAATAGTGTTTATTTTTTTAAGATATAAATAACGTATCTTCAGAGGTATAAGAGTTTGTTAATATAAAAATAAAATAGATGCATTAAAAATTTACAGAATGATTGCCACTTTTTTTTAAAGTAATTTATTTTTTTGCTCAAAAGTAACATCAGTATTAAAATTTGCATTGTTTATTTTTTTTGTGGATACTTTTAGTATGCAGATAAAAAAAGAAAAGTCTTTGTAATATTTTGAAGAAATCTATATTTAGAGCCATACGAATACTTAGTAAAGAGTTTTTAGTTAAAGCCGTACAATTGTACTACATATTGCATAAAAAGTGCGTATCTTGCAAATTTATTAGTCATAGAAAACGTATAGGAGACAAATTCAAAATATACCAAAATATGCTTAGAAAAATTGCAAAATACACGTTTGAAGATTTTGAGAAGCTGATAAATGTAAATGTTTGTTTTTATATTCTTTGTTAAAATAGCCGCCCGAAAATGCAGTAAAAAACCCGCGGTTTACTCCAGAAATAAACATACCGTTAAAATAGACCTGGAATGACGAGTTGGCGTATCGGCTAAAAACGCAACTGTGCGAGGATCTGCTATAAGATGTTAAATCTATCGAAACATAACTGGTATAGAAAATTACAAAACTAATACGTCAAAAAATTTTAATTGATAGATTCCAAAGAGTATGCAAACAAGTAAACGGCTCATATAAGTTGTGTTCCATTACAACACATGATATTATTGCGGCATGCTCTTTATTTACAACGACTGTTAATAATAGTTAATTTATCTATTTGAAGTAAATACTTTATCAAAACAATAGAAATTGCGCCAACAATAAAAAATGCTATATTCGTTGAGAATCCTTGTACAAAAGCCAGCTATTTTTATTTGGTGTTGCATTTATATAATGATAACGGGCACATATGTAAAACAGTAACTATGAGCAACTTTATTAACTAAACAACATTGATGTAAAAGTACATAGCTTCTTCTGCTAGGTATTTTATGTAGCCGAAAAAGTTTACGGTGTAGTTTTTATTTTGCCTGTGACTACGTAAGATTTAATATATAGATATTATAACAGCACACTTTGCTTTTTGACGTTGAAACGCTATATAAGATACACACGTATATTAACCCTTTTGGCAGCCTAATCATTTAATTGTGATTCTTTTTTTATTTGTAAAGCAGCAAAATCACATATATGTGATTTGAATGATAACATAATTGTTTGTTTAGTATAAGAAAAAAGAAATAAAACGAATAACTAAAAATATTTATAGATACATAAGTAACAATGAAAAAAAAATACAGCATGTTTAGACTTATCTATAGTCCTTTATAATTGAAATTTAGTGTTTTCCGTTTGACTTCCTCGTTCTTTTGGGGTTAGTATATAAATCACATATTTGAAATAGATGCCGAAGGGTTAACCAGATTTTTAGCATATTGTCTCAAAAAAGTATTTAACCAACCAAAGCTTACATATCATTTATAATCGTGTATTTAAAGACAATCTTTTGTTTTATAATACTATTTATGTAATATTTTACGTGTATATATAGCATAATTTTGTCAAATTCATACATGGGCAAAAACCGTCAATTTATAAAAACTTAACACATGCATAGCTATTTTGCAGTATTGTTATTTTTTCTTTTAGTCATACATTAAATAACTTAAAAGAGTTGTTAATTTAAATTTTACAATATTAAATAGCAACAGAAAAGTTTATATGCAATTATACATGTCAGAGCCTGAATTTATAACAAACATTTTGCAAAAAAAAAAACCGGATATTTTTTTTTTTTGCAGAATTACTGTAATAAGTTTACAAAAAAAACTTTGAAACATCGTATATAAGGAACGTATTACACCCAAACGTACGTCTTATTATTTTCATTTACACAATAGTTATTTTTTATTAATACCAAATCCATTTAACTAGCTTGGAATTTTTACAATAACAGTATCGTACGATGTTCGTACTTGATTTAGCAGAAAATCAATTATGTTTGTGTAGTTTTTTAAACCAAAATTTTTTTCTTGCTCGTTGTTTTTATAAAAAAAATAATTGTTTGTGATGACGATTTTATTATCGTAAATAATTTGCTAAAAAAGCTCGAACTTTGCGAAGTAATCTCCACTGAAATTTGATGTCAAAACATGCAACAGCTAAAAGACCACGCCACTTTTTTTCTTACTAAAGGGCTTTTTAGTAAAAAAAGTAAAAATTTGCAGTTATGCATTTTGAACTCTTTTATTATGATAAGCGCTTCTTAATCTCAAATAATAGTATTACTACAGACAAAAGTACATGCATAAATGTTCCATAATTGATCCGAGGTATAAAAATTACAATTTTACGCAAACACGTAGCGTAAAAACAAGGGTAAGTAATTTAGAAAATAAATTAATTAATTGTGAAACTTTGCATGCACACCATTCTATTATTACAAATGATATACAATCTACAGTTAAAAACGAAAACGTTCATATCGGTGCGAGTATGATAAGCATATATTTTAATTAGCTTTGAAGGAAAACAGTAGTTAATCCACATTATAAAATGCTGTTTGCACATATATGACATGTTTAACATGATAAACATATATCGAACGGTTCGTTATACGCAAAATTTTGCATTTTAAGGGGGCTCTAGCTCATCGTCTAAGTTTTTGTTCAGATGCAAGATTTTTAGTAATTAAAACAGATATTGCTAAATCTAAACACGTATAAATGCGGGTTTTATACGTGATAAATAATGGTATGTTGATATGACATAATATAAAACATGATTGATAATAAAATTTATATATTATGCACAAACAATAACTGTCAAAATTAGATACTGGAAAAATATTCTTTTTTTTAAAATGTAAATATATACGAAAACAGTTTAGTTTTTATGCAGCGTTTTGTTTATTATGATCAGCGGTAGTATCAGTTTTTTAAAAAAAGAGTCGAGAATGGTGTATCCAAAAAAAAATAAAACAAAGTCTGTATTTTTTGTAAAGAAATAATTTGTAAATAAAATATATATACAGGATATTTATAGTTTGTTTTGTTGTATAAACGCATTT
>JAQFYM010003286.1:0-19188 GCA_034694785.1 Agrenia bidenticulata | reverse complement strand
TAGAAAAAAAAAAATAGCGCAATTATATTTTTCAAACATTTTTGACGGCAGACACATTATAAATTCTATAAATAAAAAAATTTTGGCTTTTTTCCTTGTTTCTTGGTATTGTTATCATTTAAAAAAAAATAGAAAATGGTCATATAAACGAACTTAAAAAGAAAACCATTTTAATGTACAATTGAACATATTTGTAAATAATTGACGCTTCTCGAGTATGATCTCGGTACTGCTACTTTAACATATGTTTTTTTTTTAAATTCTTGTGCGCAAAACTAACGTACAGAGCATGATATCAGATTTGAGGCGGTATCAGTAAAACCCGAAAACAATTACAGTGCTGTGCGCTTTATAGGGCACGATATAGTTTAATTACTAAGGCAAATAAGAAATATGTAAATATAAGCTCATAAATACAGCTTTTATCAGGCCATTAATCTTAATTACGTTATTTTGAAGCCGTTTATGTTCAGTTTATCTTCTATTAACAAAAAAAACTTTGGATAGTCTGCTATTTACTGGGCATATACTAATTTATAGGGTTTTTTGTCTGTAAAATTATAGGTTTTACCTCTCTTATAGGCACAAATGCAAAGGCCGAAAAATCCATATATATAGAATAGATAATATAGTATGTTCTATATACCTTGCAGACTGGATATAGCGCAGTAAATCCATCAGTGGATAGTTTTTCGGTATGATGTATGTAAGAAACTAAACTTTTAGAGGCACCATAAACAGATAATCGTAAGAATGTAGAAATAAAGAAAAAAGGAGCAAATATAATATGCATGTACGCTTCTTTATTATTTTTTATATTGGTTTGTAAAATATGTATCTTCTATAAACTCTCACAAATCAAAATCGTGAGATTACAATCAGATTGTCATAGCCGGTGGTAACGATTAAATTATATGCTTATAAAGCTTGTTAGATACCGTTATTTAATTTGATATCAACCTTTATGGATCGTTTTTTCTTTGTTTAGATAAACTTACATACATATATCATTTCTACAATTTATAGGGCATATGCAATTTATAGGGCACTAATTTGCCCTATAAATCGCACACTACTGTATTTTTATATTTTTACTGTAAAAAACTTTATGCTGTAATATTAATAATTACAAATAAATGGTCATCAGTTGATTAAAGTTTCGAGTTTTTTTTTTTTGCCTATCCAAAGCACGATGATAGATAATGCAGTGTGTTTAGCAAATTTTGTTAGCAATTATTACGCATACGCATTAATCATTTGCTTTTTTGGTCATGAATACTGCTTTCGTCTATAATAATTTGTAGCACATTTGTCATATGATATTTCGTTTTTATAGTAATATCAATTTGCAAAGTTTTTATTTTCTTTATGTTACAGTTATTCGATATTTCCACTAAAAAACATCTCAAATACTATTTTAAATCTAAAATTAAGTATAACGGTCATTGGTTTTTTTTGGCCAACCCGTGATTTTTTTCTAGTGCAAAGACAAAAAAGAAAGTTCTTTGGTTCAATGGTGCGTTCTGCAATGCAATCATAATTTTGCTCATCTTTTGTCAATGATGTCGTTTAATAATGAGATCTTTGCAATATTGCAGTTTCAAGTGATGCAAACAAAAGTAAAGAAAACTTATTTATACGCGAGTTCTAGATGTTTGAAGCTTTTAAATATGAATAATGTTTTGTGCAAAAGCTTTGGCAATGTAAAAAACTGCAAGGAGTATTTTTTTGACATAAGGATTTTCCTTTCTAATACTTGGCGATATTTGGCAAATAAATTGCACACTTGGTCAAAATAACACATATATTTCTTATTCGTTTAGTTTGGAAATGTTTCGATTTGGTTTGACATTCCACTTATATATGAATATAGATGAATTTGATAAATTTGTAACCATATAGTTAGATCGAGCTTCTATAAAACCCTCGTTGACATATTAAGAACGTGAGATAAAATGATCTCCTTTACTAGTTGTAATATTTAGTGTTTTGCTTAGAGACAAAGGTGAAAAACAATAAGTTGATTATTCTACCTAAAAGTGATATAGTTGTTTGTTTGCTAAAAGTTTACAAAGCAATTACAATATACTGTATTTATGTCTTATAATATTTTTTGCGTACTATAAGCTATCGAAAATCAACTAATTTGCTTCCTTTACCCATTTTGGCAAGGTACCCGGTAAACACTGTCAGTTAATTTACAATACATGCTTTCTTGCTAGATTATTAGGCATTAAAACTGTTAACGTAGTGTTTTTGATGTAGAAAATAGATTTTGTAGAGATAAGTATAACGGCACATTAATGGGCACGACATAATGAGAAGCTACGTTTTCTTACCATATTAAAAACCCCTGGTATAGTCTTTACAATTTCAATACTGCTTGCACGCATATGAATTCTGTATAAAACAAAAAAAATAATAATTTACGTTTTTTTTTAAAAACAAAAATTCATAAACCTTCTACCAACAACATCATATTTTTTTAAACCTAAATTACTGTACATGAGATGCAAACAAATATTACAAGTTACATACTTGCAATGTATTGCTAGCCTAGAACTACATGGGTTCGCTTTTTCTGTGTATAACTGTATGTATAAAACGCTTTTTGGTTTTTACGTTACGTTTGTTTACCGGAAAAAGATTTCAAAGGGTCTAAATAGCATTTACACCCGTGGAAATATTTTTTGCATATTTTTTTGTTTTTGTAAAAGTTGGATAATAAACGAATGCAGTGTACAAGTTGTTTACATATCGTATTTTCAACATAAAGTTTCGGTTGCTTTTTTGAGTTTAAATTTACAAAGAACACGCATATATGTATTTTAGCCCACAAAATGCTTTTTAAATGTTCTCTAATTTTAACAATCTAGTAGTGGACTTTATACGATATATCTGGGTACAATAATTACATCTCCCTAATTGTACTTTATTTTAACAATATGGTAGCAATTGTTTAATGAAAGGTTTAACTACAAGAAAAAAGTTGCAAAATACATGATTATGTATATTATTTTGTCAATGTCTGCAATAAATACGGAAAAAAATATATAGAAAAGTAAAAACAAAAGATATTAAATACATATATAAAAGCAGAATCAAAATAAGTTGTTTTTAGTGTAATTACTAATAAAAAAAGCCTAAAATCAAGTTTTACATAGACTTAACAGTAAAAAAGGCACACTTCTAAATGAATAAGTATATTGCTTGGAGTTGAATTTACATGACAACATTTTCTTTCTTTCATGTAAAAACATTTTGCTAATTTTTTATGATGTGATTACATGCTTTTTTAAAGATATTTTTTTTTATTTAGTGCCTGCACGTACAATTTTGTATGAAAATGCGTGACACCTATTTTTTTCTTTATACTTTTTTATCCTGCCTGCAAAAATCAAAATAAGCATAGAATTGTACAAGAAATAAATATAAGATCTTATATATTCGCACTTTAAAAGGCGTTGATACCTGTAAAATATTTGGTAAAGTGTTTTAAAACTACAATGAATATGCATTTTTTATACCAAACAGTGCTGTACCTGAATTTTTTGAAGCGGGAGTTATTCGATGTTTTTTATGCGATAAAGGGCTTAAAATCATATTCTATAAAAGTTTGTACCATTTTTACTTTTTTTTTAACCAGAAATAACATTAAAATTTGTTTTTTTTCGTTTTTAAATATATCATATTTCTCTGCAAAAAAAAGACCCCCTGTCGTATAGAAAAGTGTCCCCCGTTGTAAATTGTCCCCTTAATCCGGGGCAAAATTAACATAATCTTAAAAATAAAAATATTGCCGTCAAATTTGTTATCTTGTACGAAAAAATCTATTTGGCGTACTTCAATTGGATTACTTACTATCTGGTTTTTGAAGTAGTTTGTAGCTTTTCGTTCTATTTAAAAAACTACAACTCACAAATGAAAAGAGAGAAATGAAAGAAAGATGCATATGTCTTATAAACATCATAAACACACAAATTTTTTGGCTGTAAACTAAAGCACTAGAAAACAACTTTTAAATATACCAGAAATAGTTGCTGCGATCATTTTACATACAGAATCCATTTTTAATATGCATATTGTAGTGTCATGCATACTTTAATTTAGACGTATAAAAAATACGAATGCAATTTTGTCTTTGGTAATTTGTAAAGAAATAGCATATAAAACCATATTATCAAAAAATTTAAACAAAAAATCAATGAACAGCTACTGAGATTTTCTTATACTATAGAAAACAAGACCTAACATATAAAAATTGGATTTATCTTTGATTTACATACGATTAAAGAAAACTAGTTTTTACAGTTAGTTAATTCCATTACACTTAGTTTATTTATTAGTTACGTAGTTATGAAAGAACACTTAAGTTTTTATCGCAATTTTATAACTTTTGCACACGGTGCTTGCTTGGATTTCTATATGGCCATAAAGCGCAACTTTTTTGACACATAGCATTAGAATAAACGCTTGTTAATAGGAATGCCCTGTTTTAGCATAAAAAAAAATCTTGCAAACTAAAATACTACAATACCTTTGTATCTAAAAAGTCGGCGGAATGCGCCAAACTCAGCAAACTTGTTTATAGAAGTAAAACATGGGTCGGAGGTATTTTCGATTTTCTTCTACTAATCATTTAAAACATACAGAAAACAAAAAGACAAACAACGACGAACCATACATGTTTAATAAGTGTTATTTGTCTACTTAAGCTTATAAACTGCAACAAAAATACGTGTATCCTGCTTAAAGTAAGGATAAAATCTCTAAGAAAAGAATCTTTTAAAGATGTTGTAAAAACAAATATGAAAACTCTAAAATATACAAAATGCATTTTTTATGTTTTATGCCTTACTTTTGGCAGGTACGGAATGCTTTGGCATAATATTTGCTGCACAGGACTTATAGTTATTTTTGGTCGTTTGGTTATGTTAGTATTGTCTTGCATATTCTCATAATATAAAAATTCTTATTGATTCAGAGCTTAAAAAAATGATGAACATTACAGTAGCTCTACTACTTACTGATTTTTTTAATTTTAATTTTAATTTAATAAGTTTAGGCAATTTGTATATAAATATCAGCTTAGTAAGCTCGTCGTTTAGTATATTTGTTATTGGTTTTTTATATTTTGGAATTTGCGACTCTAGAATTTTTATGTTAAAGATAAATTTTTTTTATGTAAAACTTTACACGCATCGTTTGTCTTATATTTACCATGTGTTTTTTTTTAATGCTTTTATGTTAAAAATATTATTGTATTGTGTTTTCTCTGGTTGTCAGGGAATTGCTTTTATATTTACTTTATATATTTCTTTTTTGTTGATTGTATTTTTAGTATATATGAAATGTGTCAAAATATGAGAAGAACCAGATAACAGTAATTAAATCGAAATACTCTCAAAAGTTTATATGCAAAAAGTAAACAACCTTGTTGGCAAATTTTAATTTAAGCAATCATTTTTATTTTCAGCGTCGGATTAGAAAAACATTTTCCCACGGGGACACTTTTCCATGTTAAGTTCTCTTTTTTTTATACGTGTTTTACCTAGATCGGACAGGGGGTACTTACCCCGCCTCGTATTTTTGTACGCCACTGATACCAGACGAGGTATAAATTCTATAAAAAATGACGTAGCGTATTGCGCTACAAAGTGCGTTTTTTTGCAAATTTTAAACTACTTTAAAAAAGCCTTGCCTATATATTTTTAATTTACAAAACTTTTTAAAGAATCAGACAAATGAAAAAAAAAATTAAACATGATGTGCATAAAAACATTGACAAAAAAAATATTTTAGAGATTTGTATACTTCTGGGCATAAAAAAAAAGATTCTAAATGTAATTTCTAGCTAAATAATGTTTACTTTTCGAGATAAAAATTGACCGGTTTAACAATGTAGTTATTCGGTATCGTTTTTGTGTATATGGAAATACTCTAAAATGTTTTGTTGAAACGTTAAAATAATGAATTTTGTTTAAAGCATAATAGATATTGTATAAAATATTCAAATCATAGTAAAAATTTATAATTTATGGATAAAAAATGTTGATTAAACCAAAAAAACACCATAAAAATTACGAAAATGTTAACAGACATTTTAAGAAAACATACGTATTTATATATTTCTCAAAAAAAAAATATGGATAGGTATAGTTACCAGTGAGGGATAAAGAAAGCCCTAGCGAATGATGAAAAAACATTGTAAATGGTACTTAATAATATAAAAATACATTTATTTAAAGGAGAAAATCGGTTATCAAAACCTTAGCAAAAAATCAATATTAATGCATTTATATTATATTAATTTCCTATTTATTTTAAAACTGCATCTAGTATTCTTGTTAAAATAGTGTCTTCGTTAGACCTTTACTTTTATTTATTCTTTCGCATAATAGAATTTTAACCATTATGCCATACAGGCTTAATATAGTAGAATAACTATTATAATGTATTGCAAAATGCATAATTGTACTAATATCTGCAGTTATAAGGAATGTTACTTTTACACATCGCTTTTTTTTCTTCGTGGGAATTTGTGATGTTGCATTTATGTTATACTGTTTTTGCAGGTGTGGTGTAAGGATCGGTATGTCCGGTGTTATAATCTTTAAACCTATATATTTACTTATGTCATTGATTCTTTTTGACCAACATCTAAATGATAATAACATATAATTTAAATTTTTGCTGTATGTGCACACGGCAACCCAAAGATTTAGTATGCATGAGTTTAAAACACTGTTTAAAAAAGGTTTTTTTTTGGATGTGGGGATTTTCTGTATGTCAGCGACATTTCACCAGTACCGTCTCCAAGCCCGATACTTTCAAGGGTTGTAGTATTTTTTTCCCGAGTCTTATAAATTATAAATAACTAATAGAAGTATGTTTCGGAGATTTGATTATAATTTCCTAAAATGTAAATTTTTTATTCCATCATTTTCTTATGCTTCATTTGCAATCTCTTAATAGAATGGCCTGGTTTAGGGCCAGCACGGGTAACCTTAGAGTCTAGGAAATTAGCATGGCTGTTGTAAAGGTACTTTTATTATAAAATAGATTTCTTTTAACAAAAGATTTTTTTTTAAAAATCTTATCTTAATATAAAATCTTTATATATTTGCTTTTGCTTTTTTTCCACCTATCTGCAACTGATTGAATTATTGATAATTCAAAGTGTCTCTTCTAAGACGTGTACCTAATTTCATTCTTTTGGATGATGAGCGTTAATCTATTAAGCCATACAGGGTCTTATAAGTACAAGTAGCACATTATAGTATTGTGAAATACTTATATGTGCGCAAAAAATTACAAGTAAAGGTGCAATTTTGCCTCGTCATATATATTGCTTTAATTTAAGAGAAAATTGAAAGAACATAAAATGTAATTAAAACGTAAATGTTTCTTGGCCTTCACAAACTCATAGCTGCTAATTTAGTTTTGTCTATCTTTAGACGATTATTGTACACATTATTTGACCTATTCTTGATCATTTATTTTCAACTATGTTTAGCATTCGTAAAACTATCTAAATGTAATTTTCTTTGTATTTACTATGTTTTTTTTTGAATAAAAAAATAACCGGTAGTAATACGCCTTCTTTTTTGTATTAAGGTTAAGTAAAATGAGTTTAGGTGATACACATATAAATAACACTGTATTTAAACAGAAAAATAAAAGCATATCGGCATTTGTTGTATTATATAAAAACATTGTAATTATATTCTGCTGATTTTGTATATGAAAAATCGACCTTGTTTATAAAACTTTTTATTTGTATTCTAAAACATATGGTAAAATTTAAATATACAGGTTAAGTGCATATTTAGCAACTGCGGCATCATTTTAATACGAACAGCATGCCGTGAAGTTTTTGTAATTAAACGGTCGATTTTGCCAATTATAAGGTTTTTTTAAAAAAAAAATTACCGCATTTTAATCAATTTTGGCATAAAGCGGTTTATCATATGTAAACTGATTTTTCTATACCATGAAACACATTATTGTTTGTAAAGTTAACCCTGATCGTATAAAAGGTATATATAACAAACAGATTATAAGTACAAATATAGCAGTTCAAACTGTAGAACTACAAGCGAAAAACATAAACAAAAAAAAATAATTACCTAGGTACGAATAACTGTGATGTAGATAGGGTCCGTATAAACAGAATAAAGATACTGAAAAATGCTTGCTTATGTGGGATATTATGATATAGTTGTATTTTTGTTTCACAAAAAACTATTACTATATCTGAATACTTTGGTTTTTTGCACTAAAAACTATGCATAGATACTAGATATAGAACTTCTACTTATCCCGAACTCTCGAACTCATTTTAGCCTTTATAGATAGCGATATCGACTATAAATTAAGCTGTAAATAAAAAAGAGGCATATGGCAAGCAGTCGAGAAGACCTACGTTAACAAAAAAAAACTAACAGAGTAAGTGCAGATGTACACGGGCAAAGAGGATAAAAAAATACAAAAAAGAAGGCGGAACGCCTGCGTCGCTAGTACAAAAAGGCCTAGTCGTGAAGAAAAAGTTATTACAAGAAAGGAGAGTCAAGAAAAATTGATCAAATATGTAGACGAAAAATTGCTTTACGGACAGAACAAAAAGCGACGGAACCGAGAAACACACGACCTAGCGGCGTTAGAATACAGTGTTAGGCAAATTGTATATATGGCAACGTGTACTTTGAATAAAAAGGTTGTTTTAGGGAGCCGGAATTTGGTTTTTAATAAGTAGTATTTATAGGTCTTTTTGTAAAAAGAATAGGGTATTAGATGTTATGCTTCGCTAGTATTACATCTAAGCATTGTTAAATGACCTATTTACAGGGATTAATTAATATGTGTTTGCGATGCATTTTTGAAAAAGAAAGCACTTCTGCACATGGAAAAGACGACACCGAAAAAAATATTACAAGCGCTTTGGTAAGGTTATTAAAAAAATAAAAGACGATAAAAATCTACTCTTTGTAATTTTTGCCAAAATCAACTGCAGGAAAACAAAGACGAGATAAAAATCTCCTTATATTGTAAGGTTTTTTAGATTTCAGGTGAGGAGGCGGAGATAAAAGAAAAAATATCTTTACCAAAAATAATATTAAACATTAGTAATCAACACAGATGACGTCAAGTTTCATTTACGATTAAATGACATTCGAGGAATGTAGTACAATAAAGAACAAAGTGAGACTTAGTAATGAATTTGCGAACGACTTACACGAATTACACATAAGCAAGTTCCAACTTGGCATGCAAAAAAACATGAAATAGGAGATGGTTTTTTATAGTTTTTTACAATAAACATACAGTGAAAAAAAGCAAAGGTCTAGATATAAAAAGAAGATACCAAATATACACGTTATGTGTAGAAAGAGTTATACTTTACAGCATATTGTCAAAAAACGCCCAGTATGTACTCGTAAGAAAAGGATCAAAATAAATTACAATAAAAAAGAACACTGTAACACATAAATACCAAAAAAACAAGCGGTAAGAGACGATGCAAATGATTTACCTTCTTCGATGTCTAAGCAGGAAATGAACGACAGGTACTAAAAATGTATGGCATACAAATACAACTCATGCGAGAGCCCCAGACAAACAGTTTGCATTTTATACGGAGCATTTTTTTTAAAATGCATTGTTGTTGAATATAGCTTTGTGCATCGACGGTTATACGATCATTAGAGCACCATACCATGTTTTACTTACAAATAGAAATGCAAGAGAAAAGCGGCTCAGTGAAGTCATTTATATTTCACGAGCGGGCGTACAAGATATATGGAGGGGGCTTAGAAAACGTTGTAAATGATGCTGGAGTCTGTTTTTGCCGTTACTCTACAGAACTAGCAGAAAAGCCAACCTGGTTTTCTTGATATGTCAATCAATTAAACCGTGTCAGAGTAAGTATATACTATAATTACGACGCATGGTAGACTATACAACAGACTTTTTACACAAATAACAGTGGTATGGTTGAGGTGTTTTCTGTTTGTTAAAACTATTGCTTAACAATTGTTTTTAAGACGTTTTTTTTTTTGCTTTTCTTATATTTATTGTACCTTTTAAGCAAAAAATATGAATGATATTAGTAAAAATAAATTTTCAATGCACTATAAAGAAATTTACCGCATTTATATGTATATGAGACATGGATTTGTAACATATTAGACTACTTGACAGTGCCAAGCATGGCACAGAAACATATTGAAGCAGACTTATAATACATGGCGTATGTAGGGATACTCCAGATTTGCAAACAGAAACTCGTGTTTGTTGTGGTAATTTATATGGTAGTCAGCATGATCACGTGGCTTGTATCACTAAGAGGCTGATTATATGTAAAAAATCCAGTGGAATTCGTAATGATTACAAATACGACGCTAAAAAAAAATTATTTTAGACGAACAAATACTTGAGATAACAAAAAGTAGAACCTGGAGCAAAAATAAAAAAGTGTAGTACGACAGACTAGTCTACAAGAACAAAAGAAGTAACGCTAATGTATAAAAAGGTAGAAAATAAAAATGTACTCTTTACAACTATAGTGATAAGATGATATCGTAGATACAGACAAAAAACCCACCAGAAAAAGCCGGAAATGTAACTTTTGAGAACAAAAACAAAAAAAAAAAACTGAAAACTAAAACGGTTTCACTGATAAACGCAGGCATATATTGTGAAATGTCGTAGAAATGTACGACTTTTATATATGCGACAAGATCTATGCATAGAAAAGCTCAAAGAAAAAAGATTGTGCTTTTAAAAGAAATGAAGGTACAAACGAGTGCGTGCACTATATAAATCAGCAAAAATGTAAAAACCGGGATCAATGCCTCTTTTTAGCCAAAACAATGCCAATGAAGGTTTTTTTAGACGAAGTGGGTCATAAAATAGACCTAAAGAATAGTTACTGGCAAAAAAAAATAAAAAAACGTATTAAGATGCAAAAAGTCTACGTATAGTATCTGTTTGTAGTCAATGGGATTTATGCAGGTTCTATGACGTTGCAAAGTGTGATAAACGGGCTGTTAAATAAGTTTAGTTAAAGACATGTTTTGACTTTTAAAATTAATACTTTATCGTATTGCAGGGCCTGTGTATTATACAAAGTATGTTTCTTAGGTGTTTACCAATAGGAAATGACTTGAAAATAATCTAAAAAAGAGTGAATTTTTTGTCTTATAGAATTCTATTGTTATAGATTTTGATCTGCAACGCTAAGAAAACGATAACAGATACAAAAGTGGCAGCGCACAAGCAATACTAATACCAAGCGTTGAAAAGCACTTTTGCATTTTATATCGGTTTGCAGTCTGTTTGACATTTATTATCGACTTCGTAACAACAGTGCTGCCAATAATAACAATTATTACCAAAGATGCCGAGTTTTCATAAAAAGAAGAGTATGAAAAAGTATTTTTCAGGCTGATTATACGTCTTTGCCGACTTAGATTTTGTCTATACTGAATATTGAATTACATTCTGTCGCAACGACGGTTGCACGTGCAGTAGAACTGGGTAGTATTTTGCCGCAGATGACATACAGACGTCCAGAAGCACAAGTGCGTTTGCACATAGGTAAACACAAAAAAGCTGCGCTATATCAAGGTGGCTGAAATGCAAAAATTTTAGTAATAATGTTGATATAAAGATATAAAAGGGGTTTTTTGTATAAGAGCAAATAACGATAACATCAAAATTTGCAGCATATACATTTACGGTTAACAGCAAAGAAAACAGAATAAGTTTGCAAGCTGGTTAATCACACGGACTGAAGTATGCTTTTGTTAATTGCACGTTAACCAGGTTTTACAATGAGATTGCCGATGCGTTGATCTAAACCCCAATAAAAGAAATTACAAGATGTGAGGACATTAAAAAAAAAGAAAACATGGGACTTAATAGTGGAATGATGATATAGAGAAATATGGCCGATTAAAAAATAATATGATACTAAAAAACTAAAAGACTGAAAATATATGATTCTTGATGCATACATCATTATCGCAAAGATTGCAAAATTACCATAAAAGAACCTTGTATATATCAGTCCATTGTATCATAAATGGATCGGTTCCTGGTTTTACAAGGAGTTACTAATGGGATGAGGTGCGCCAGGATGTAATCCAAAAATAAAAAATAGCATGTGAAGAGGATGCGGTTTTTAAACACAGAAAATTGGTCCAAAATGTATTTTACGAGATTGGTCGGCGATATAAAAAAAAGTAAAACGGACACATTACGTTTCTTGTTATTACATGAATCGGTAACAGGTATATTTACAAAGCTGTGGATTTTTAGCAATATTAATGTTTTTTTAAAGCGGTTGATAACATACAGCAATATAAGTATATTATTTTTAATAGATTGCATTATTTCGAATCATATCTGTACACGTACTATTTTATCGGATAATGGTTAGGAATTTTGCAATAATTAAGTTTCGCCGTGGTGTGCTAAATAGAAAAGGCCAAGGGATTGTTTGAACTAACAAACCACTGACTAATGTGCTTTGTATAAGTTATATATAACCGAATGTAAGATATTTAGAAGAAAACGCATATTAGGATAGACACAAAAATAGGATACGCATTTGTAAATGCTGCGTTTAACTTTTACTATTGCTTACAAAAAGGTTTACACGTATATCTACTTCTAGAATTGTTGTGTAGGGACACAAACTTACTATATGATATGCAGCCGGAAATAACTAGGGATAACACTATACAGCGATAGATAAATATAAATAAGTTACAGAACTGAGTTGTTCCTTTCAAAATGTACGCTACAAGAAAACAAGTAACAATTGCAAAAAGAATTGGCAGTGGATGATGTTGTGCATCTCTAAGTCATTATAAAATCAAACAAACACGCGGCTAAGTACTGTGGTCTGTTTTTGGTAAAACAGACGCAAAAGTTGCTTTTTGATATTATGTGTGTAAAAGAAAACACATGCTAAGGTAAAGCAAATGAAGAAGGTCTGAAGATTTATAACACCCAACAACTAATCAAGGAATATATCTAGTCACCCGGGACTATATAATAATAGCAGGAAAAAAAAGATAGACGTAATGGAAATACAGTAAAATAACGTAAATTTGCTTGATGACGGAGAAATGAATAGGTTGATAGAGTTATATAATATTAAGCTAAAATTCTGTGCAAAAAGAACAACTGTACAGATAAGAGTAACGGGAATGTGTCTGAAGTCACAATGTACAGACCAAAGAACACAAAAAGATGCGCGTATGTGCATGTTGCCTATAAACTATAAGGGTTTACTGCAAACTCGTTTTTTAATGACATGTCATGGTTTTTTTTATATTCAAAACAAGAATACGTGGTTGATGAGAAAAACACTTACTAGAGACCGCGTGTAAACTATATTTTATACACCGACCAACACATAAATACATTAACGATAAACAAAAACACGAAAGAAATAATAGTACTAAAAAAACATATCTAATGCCAATTTTACTTTTAAAAACATAATTGTGTTACAATATTAAAATCAGGGTATCAAAAAAATTGATTGCAAATAATTTTTCGTCGGATAGCAATTATTGTAATTGCTCTTAAAAAAACAACTATTGTATTTGCTTTTTTATAATAGCAATTTTTGTATTTGTTTTACCCAATAAAAAAATAATTGATATTAAAAAATTGTTAATTTATGTTTTTAAACAATAAAATGTGAGTTTAGTGTTTTGGGAACACAATTTTTATTCTTGCTTTTTTGATTTGCACGAAATTGCCGCCTTTAATGGGCATATACAAAAACATAAAGCAAAAAAGATTTATTTTTTTTGTGTTTGTAAGATTAAAAAAAATCTTCCAGCATAAATTGTATATCAATATAAAGTTATTTTATTGTAAATCTAATATATTTTGAATACCTGCTATGATCATAAAAAATTAAAAACATAGAATGTACAAACTAAAAGAATTTGTCTTTCAATACTGAAAAGTACTTTTTTTAGTCATTTAAAAAAAATAGATTTTAAATTTTCCATTGACTATAACTAAAATAACATTTGTAATTTGCAACAAAATCTTACAAATGTCCCTATTTAATACACTTTAATATAACAGATCTATAGTAAATCACATAAAAATATTTTATTCGATAAATTACTCAGGAACTAAAAAACAAAATTGCGTTGTTTTATTCTAAAGAACTCAAAAAAGCGATCAAAAATCTTTAAAAGAAATTTTGAGCGGTAAAATAAAAAATTGCAATTATTGCAATTAATGTAAAATTGTAAAACCAAAAAATCATTGATTGCAAGTAATTAATTTTCGAAAATTGCAATTATAATTAATTTTTTAGATACCCTGATTAAAATGATTGTAATATTTTTTGTTTTCTTTTGCGTTTTTAAGGCTTCGACATGGATAAAGTTAGGGTTTTATAAGACGAAAAAGCAGAATAATGTTATGGTTACAGCTTTTTATGTAGCTATCTTACAAGAAAAACCTAGTTATTATTTTCATATAAGAGAAAAGCACGTAAAATGCATTTTCTACATTATAAAACTATACTAATTACATTAACGCTTAATCTTTTGTACAAAAAATACGCATTTAATGATCTAAATTTTATTTTTGCTCGTTAAATGCATTTTTACAATTACCCTCGTCATAAAAAACAATAATAACAGACAGAACGGGCAACTTTATAGTAGCATTTTTAGCGGGCATGATTTTGCACTATCTCTTAGGGCGTCGGATTCTGTTGGAATAATACAATTTTAATTTGCAAAAAGGACAAATTATATACGATATGAACTAGAATTCAGTGATATGTAGCATTTTTTGTAAAAAACACCTTTAATATACAGTCAGTTGCTCCAAGATTATCCGGCACTAGTCTTACGTGCTCCTACACATTTGTAGTTAGATTCCAAACGTTGTCGGATATAATGGCTAAATTTTCAAGTGGGCAGTTATGTTCAAAAGACTTTTTCGGCTTGACGCAGGCGTGTAACCAGTAGTTGTCAACCGTCTTTTAGTATCTTACACAATAAAAAAAGATAATCTTGTGGTTTAATATACATCTGTATGTAATAACGTTATGCCTTGTAAAAAATCCAACCCTGTCATAGATACTTACAATGTAAATAAACTGCTATAACAGTACACTGTTGTGTTTTTTATGTTTTTCTATGGTTTTTCTTGTATATTATTTATGTTTCATAAAAGAAACAAATTTAGTCGGTAACCTTGATTGATAAAATCATGTAACAAACAAAGAAATTAAAAAAATACTGATAACCAAGTGTCGGATTATCAGGTGTCGGATGTGCTGATATGCGCCTGTAATCTAATTATATGTAAAGAAAAGGATGAAATTTTAGTCAATATAGCAAAAAAGTTTTGGGTGCTGAATTTTTATTGTGCAAAACTAAAACGCAGAAAACCTTTGCTGTAGTGGTCATTATTTTGGCACAAATAAAAAGGTTATTTTTGGACAGTAAATTTTTGTTTTAATTAATTGAAAAAGTGTTTTTCTTAATATAAAAAATAAGGTTTTCATACTATATGCAGATGATTTTACTTAAAAAACAAAAAAATTGACGTTACTACTTTTTTTCATTAAAAAATAAATTCCTACGCGTTTATGTAGTATTTGTTTAGATAAAGTATGTACGAATTCAAGAATAAGTATTAAGGTTATCAATTAGATATTTATGTAAAACGAAACGTTTTTTTTTTTGATTTTTACATAATAAACAGCCCTTAAAAACTTGTAACTGTTTTTGTTTATATGACTTAACAAGAGGTTAATATACAAAAAATTCACCATATTTTTCGTTGTAAAATTTTATGACGGGTTTGTATATACGCACATAATCTACAGCAACTATTTTGATATATGGTTGTGCTTGGTTGACAATAGCAAAGATTTATCTATAGTAAGGTATTGTGAAGCACATTGATATATTACAACAACACTGTTTATAGGCAAATATACCTGCATTTATTTTTTCGTGCTTGCTTATACCGTAGTTTGTTTTAAAAATTATTTTTTAGAAAAATGATTACATATATAATTTTACATACTAAAGCAAACCAAAATTACGCATCATTGTAATTTTTTTATTTTTTTAGCAGTATTCCTTTTCTTTTTCTTGTATATTAAAATTCTACAATGACTACTAATATTTCATTAAACTAATTAGTGATTACCTATTAGATAAAACGTGATTTCGAAGTTTTAAAATCTTTATTAGCAGTTATGTATATATTTTTTAGTTATAATATTATTTCCAGTTTTTCATTGCAACATAGAGGTCGTTTCGTTTTATGAACACCTAACCGTAAAACGTAGATTTTGGCTGTTCATTGTTAAATAGGCACATAAGATAATTTTTTTATTTTTTCAACTGTATTTAAAACGTTCAATAACTTTAATAACTGAAATAAGTTTTTTTTTTGTAAAATGATAACCCATAAAAGCATAAAACGTTTAAAATACAAAAAAAGAACTTTGATTTGTCATAAAGCTTTTGCTTCTTTTTCAATGTTACCGTCATACAAAGATCGTGTTTAGTACGTCTCAGATATCTCATTAAAACGAAAAAAAATGCACTATTGTAAACATACATTTGTCTTTTTTGCACTTACATTATTCTAAGTTTTTTTGTAATAACAAAATTTGTAAAAAATGTTTTTGTAGCAAATATAAACAAAATAAAAAACATTTTGTTTATTTTTGGTTTTTAGTGTATCATTTCTGTGTTTTTCTATCATAATGGTTTGCATGCTATACAGTATTTACGTGCTAAACATAGGCTTTTTATAAGATGTGCAGATACAAATTACTATTTGTAAACATTTTTTATCTTAGATTAGCAACTTGTATCAAAAACGCCGCAAAAAGGTTTACCACAATAACAAAAGATATCAAAACAACTGATATTGTTCAAAGTAATAAAAAACAACTAATGGTATATATCACAAAGATTTCATTATCTACGCCTGTAACAATTTTTGCGTTTTTCTCTTATTTTTACATATAGAATGGTTCTACTACTGTAGTAAACCCGTACAGCCGTAGTGTAACCGGTCACGTGATAATTTATAAATTTATTTAAACTCTTTTTTACTTCGCTACAACTTAAAAAAAATAAATGATAGTAATGATAAAATTTTATCGGCTCCTCATTAGATTGAAAAGGGGGTTCATAAAAAATTAGATTTTTTTCTGTATTTCCAAGAAAAAGTTATAATGCGATAATACGCAACATAAATCTTAAACGCAGCTTTTTTGCTTGTAAGTGCAATAATTTAATATTTGCGTTTTTTTTTATTTTTGAAGTATCATAGAAGGAACAAAAAAAACAGAATTGTAAACGTTTTGCATGTTTGGCATAACTTGAATGTTTTGCATGTTTTACAAGTGTTAAATACAAGGTTCAACTGTTTTTACTAAAACAATTTTCTTTGCGGTGCTTTTAATACGCATTCTTTAAACTTTACTGTGGCACGGACTTAACACGTGATAGTTAGATCAGCGTATACAAATCAAAAATTTATAAATTTACCCATACTACATTTAACATGAAAAAATATCTTAAGTTATCACAAGAGATGATAAAGACGTAATAATATACATAAGAAAAAAAAAGTACAAACAAAAGTTTTTTTTTTAGTGTTCTTAAAATTTATAGCTTATTTTAGAGGTGATAAGATAGTATACGCAAGATCTGAGAGTGCACGCAAAGTAATACGGTGTTTCTATTAGCAATTATACCGTAAACTCGTATGAATAAATAGTTCAAAACGGCCTGCATTTATACCAAGTCCGTCGGCAGGAGGACTCGTACCTAGGAAGCTTTTGTGTCGGACTTTTTTTTGAAATTAAATGATTCAAAAAAATGCATCGCCTAAAAATATTTAATTTTTGTTTCTCTACATTGACTTTTTTAGGTTGTAAAAGTCTACATATTTTTTTTTTGTATAAGACCCCTCTTTTTTATGCAAAAAAAGGATCGGGGGCCCCTTTTTTTGCAAGTTGTAACTGTTGGCTACGTGCCTTATAGCAAAATGTATATTTACCGGGTATAAAGCCATCGTTGCTTTGTCTGTAAAATAAAAAACTGTCAAATACGCAAAACATGTACTTTTCGCGCTGCATTTGCCAAAATACGTATTGGCACAACTTATAAACAGTAAAAACATGTTACCTCTTTTTTACTCATTAAACCCCTTTTACTACGAAAAATAACAAATCACTAAGTTTTTGTAATTTTAACTATAGATTCGGTGAGAAAATATAATTTTTGCATTAAAAGCATGCAGTATCTTTCGTTTATGACATTTAATTTTTCGATAATTACTTTTTTACATGCATAAATTTTTGCATAGAGATGCAACTGTAATATTTTGCACGTGATATTTTTTTTTTTTGTTTTGATCCTGTTCGCGATTCCTTTATAATCTAAATTTCTGTATTTTTTTATCACTTATACAAAACTAAATATTAAATTGTGTAATTAAAACCGTTTTTTTAAACTTATATAGCATCTAGTATGCGTTTTCAATACGTCTTTTAACAGTCAATTCGTATTTTAATACATTTTAAAATGTTATATATAGACAAACTTTGCCAATAAGCGCCGTGTCATATTTACCACGCAACTTTAATTATACGATTTTTGTTTTTATTTAACATTTTGCTTTTTATCCGTTATTGATACATAGCAATATAATCTTGTTTTAAAAAACAGCTTTGCCGGGTTTTAAAAAGTTCTAAACAAAAAAGTCTTTATAATGGCAATTATTTAAAATCTGATGCAAAATAAACCGAAACTGTTAAAAGCATTTGACAATAAACTTTTTTCTACTGCTTTTTAAGCACAGCAAGAGCAGCACGTTGTAACATATACCACAAGTAAGTATTAAACTAAGCTTTCGTAATTTTTTACAAGAAAACGTCAGTAAACATCTAAAAGATTACGCAGATGCACAAAAGTTAATAGAAAAAAAAAACACGATGAAGAAACATGTTTTTCTTAAATATTGATTTTTATAAAAAAAACATTTTCTTTTTTTGTAATAATTTTTTTCTATCATCTGTTCACAATTCGATTTTCTTAATTTTGTATTCTTTGGTGTGTATGAACAGACGAATACATTATACGTCCTCTTTTTTGCTTTCTT